>JAKJJM010079233.1:0-13858 GCA_021901965.1 Pipa carvalhoi
GATGTAATATTCACTTATATACAGTTAGTGGGACATTGTGAGGATGAACTAGGGACAGGGAGACATAGAAAAGGATGACTAAGGAAAAGTGAATTTGCAACTATTTTGGCGATGTGATTCGAATTGTATTGAGGTGAATTCAACAGGTGAATTTAGACTTTAAACAATAAGGTCCTAACAGCAGTGATAGATAAGATGCATTGATGCTGATATTTAAAGTGCTTGGGTGTAAAGTCACAAGGTTGTTTGGATGTGGTTTCCATGGAAATCAGTGGGAAACAATGCACCTGCAACCTGCATTTCGACACCTAAAAATTCCTCACCTTTCCTTGCCCTAAGATAGTGTATTAGATGTATCCATTTTAGTTTCAAAAAGTTTCCAAAGTCACAACAGGAACAGCTGAAGTTATAGTTCAATGACAGCAGCAGAGCTGCAGGTTGGGCATCACTGATTTTAAAATTGAACTTGTCAAAAAAAAGAAAATGAGTTATCACAAAAGAATATGAAAAGAGCATTTATTATTCTCCATTACAAGGTCTTTGCCAGCCATCGCTCGTCCGTACCAACATTTAAAATTCAACAGAGCACCTCGTCGCACTCAAAGTAGGAACCTTTTTACCTTGCGTTATTCATTGTTTATACGGAAAGGTGTAGTGTTTATCATAAAGGGTAAACTTTTCATCATTCCGCCAATTCATCCTGATTATTTCACTCTTGGGTGATATTACGGCTTCTTCTGTTTGTTTCATCTCGACAATAAACAGTTACAACTCTGGCTTTCCCCTTCATAGCCTTGCTAAAACGACAATTTTACTCCCCTTGGTAAAGAGAAGCTCCTTTTACACTCTGGTCTACCTATGACATATTACAAATCCCCTCCTGCTAGTATGTGTTATGACTCCCTACAGCGGTTGATGGTAAGCATTCATTATGATTCCTACTAATTTGGATTTATAAACTGCTGGGAGGATGATTTCCCTAATAAATGGTGCAGCATGTCCAATTTACAAGCAGTTCCAATGTTCTTTTTAAATGACTGATGTAGAAACATTTTCAGCTGATTATTAGGATGTAAATGACTTTTCTTTAATAATCAACCAAATATACATTTGTTGAATTTAAATCAATTTTTTTTTTTTCAAAAATGCCCCCTCTAAATGTTAATTGCGTTCATTTCAAAATCTCTGCACTGAAGGGTATGGCATATGTCGATATTCTCAGCCAGTACCATGAAGAAAAAAAGGACTAAAATCATTCTTTTCCTAAAATATAGTTTTTCCTAAAATATAGTAATTTTCATTTTTCATCAAAAAGGTAAAATTCCTTCCTGACTTAAAATATAGGTTTTTTGTGTTTTCGTAACAATGTTTCACCCAGTTCCGCCATTCGAAATCCATTTTGTTTCATGGGTTCCAGTAAACAACAAAGGAACTGCTCCCTATTGCTTAATTGGAGGTGCTTAGACTTGGTTTCCCAGGCCAAGAACAACACCTTTTTTTTTAGCAGCAAATAACAGTCTTTACTGCTTCATAGCAAATCTTAAAGCAGCGAGATTAAATGTGTAGCTGTCAAACTTCGCATATGCAAAGTAATTATTGGAAACACATGTCCTATTTCAGCTATAAAAGTTAGGCTTACCGAGCAGATCAAAAACCAATTCTGTGGTCCATTTTATAATTGTCAGACGATGTCAGAACGGCCCATCATGTTGAAATGAAGGTTTGCTAGTTATTAACATAGCATTTCATTGTATTTATTTCCCTATGGATGACGCTCATTATTACATCAAGGATTTTTTAATGGCACCACATGTATTCAACAATATGTTATTGAATATGATTACTGCCAACGGAAATGTCTGTGCTGCAAAACAATTAAAAATGAGCTCCTAGGCGCTGGATTGAATATTAACCTATTGCTATTTTTTGGTCATTTGAGTAACTTTTAACATTTACATATCTATTGTACTAGTTGATTGGAAATGTGCTGTGCAAGACACGCTAGGTCCCAGATTCCTAAACATCTCAGAACAAGTGCATCTGGAGGGAGCAAGTGTGGCTATACACTCAAAGAATTTGTGACACTCCACGTCAACTTATTCAATAAGTGGCTTATTTACTTGGCAATTATGTCAATGGTTGCTAAATGTATTTGATGCATTGTCAGTAGTAACAGTCACATAAAGGGGGTTATTCTCTAAAGTCCGAATTGTCGTGTAAAGGTGTGAATTCGCCAGCTAAAGACAGTCGCAATAGACTGCTACTGTCACAGTCACAACTTTATAATGAGAATATTGTAGCAGTCGCGACTTTACAAGGGGAATGCTGTCAAAGTCAGAACTTAAAAAATTGTCGCGGTCACGTCTTTATAATGGGAGAATTGACGCAGTCGCAGATTTGCTATGGGAATCCGCTGTTTGAGAATTCGACAGTCGAATTCTCACTTTGGAGAATAACCCTCATAATTGCCAGTTCAACCAAAATAGCTACAGTATATTATAGTGATGTGACATCATCTTGGTATGCATTTGTTTAAAGAAGACCATATCGCTAAAACTTTCTCTTGCTATATTCATTTCTGCACACTGGTTTAACTGAACTTAACAATGGACAATGTCACCAGTTTCTGATTTTAATCACTGGTATTGTCATCTTAGTATAGTTGCCTAAATTACAAGTGTTTTCAATCACTTTTAATGCCAGATAATGCCTAGTTCATGTTGCCAAAATGGAACCCTACCGTTAGCTCCCCAATTTGCCAGTTTTATTTGGCAAAGTCAAATCGTGAATTCATGTTAGTGTGTTTTGGTGAATTTGCACTTCAGTGCATGATAAATACAAAAAAGTGTTGTTGCATGTGCAGGCTTATGCTACTTTTTGTACTGTTTTTGTTTTAATTCCCAGTCCTACATGTTTATATGTGAGCATAGACAAAAGGTGAGGGGCAAAGATGCACAAGATGACATGAGAGATCTACCATTTTGTAAGTCACAGATCAGACTGCACATGGAATATTGTATACAGTACTGGGCACCAGTATACAAGAAAGGAAGTCATAAATGGAAAGGGTGGAGTACGGTACCCAGAATGATTATCAAAACTGCGGTTATTTAGTTTAGAAAAAAGACATAAGAATAACTTAATAAATATATCAAGGGTTAATACAATCGAAACAAAAAAGAAAAAAAGAGACCTAAATAATGTATGCACACTATAAGTATAGAAAAAGTGTAACAATGCCTGTTATTTGCCTGGTTTGTATCTCCATGCAATTTATTTATGCTGGTGTTTCATGTTTGGTTACCACCTCGTTTATATGTAACAAAGTGATATATTATCTTTACAATTATTGGATTTGGATATTTTGTTGGTGCAGCCCTGGCTTTTTGTATTTATTACATTTATGTAACTTATTAGGGATTGGTGACCTTCGAGTTTAATACTCTTCTAAGTGTTTTTATTTGTTTTGGTATGTTCACCTTATTAAAGATTGTTACACTTTTTCTATACTTATAGTGTGCGTACATTATTTAGGTCTCTTTTTTTTCTTTTTTGTTTCAATTGTATCTTTTAGACCAGTGATTCTCAACCTTTTTATTGCCGTGACCCTTTAGTACAATTCCCTGTGATTTGGCGACCCCCGTTCATTAATTATTATTGTGCGACCCCATTCAAACCCTATATTACCGATGGTCTTAGGTGACCCCTGGCAAATCGTCATTCGACCCCCAATGGGGGTGAACCACTGTTTTAGACCTTTAGTACAGCACCTCCATAGTATGTAGGTTGTGTGCACACTCCATTCTTTATATGGTGAGTCAAGGGTTAATACAGAGATTTCTCCCATAATCTATTTAAACCAAAGACTGTAATTTTAGCAGTTTTTAAGGGGGCATCCTCTACATCTAGAGGAAAGAAGGGTTTCTGTATCAGCATAGAAATGAGTTCTTTACTGTAAAAGCGATGAGACTATGGAACTCTCTGCCTACTTGTTAATAAATATATACTGTATATATATATATATATATATATATATATATATATATATATATATATATCTCCAAAAAGTATATTGTAATTAGCACTCTCTAATTCCCAAAAATAGAAATCTGGTGCATGTGTAAGCCTTCATGCTACATATACAAAAACTGTCATACACAGCAATCAGCTTCAGTTCACACAGGAACACTTCAGTTCACACAGGAACCTTTATCACGCAGGTGCAGGTTGTGGGTTATTTCAAAGTTCCTGTGTGAACCAGAACCTTCCCGTATACCACTACTATTTACCTTTTTTTAAAACAAACTTGTTTTTAACCTTTTTGCTGAGTGCTCTGTATTTTTTTTGTATATTATGTATAATTCCTCCCACACTGTGCCTATTAAAATGTAGAAGTTCCCCCCATATAGTGCCACATACAGTGCATCAGTACCCCCACATAGTGCCCCACACAGTACAAACCTTCTCCCCATATTACACCCACATATTACATGCCTTAAAGAGTCCTATAACATGCAGCAGTACCTCTCTATATAATGCCCCACACAGTGTAGCATTACCCTTAATATAGTGTCCCATAAACTGCAGCAGCAGCCTCCCCATAGTGTTCTATACAATGTAGGATTTCCCCCCCAATGCCCTATACAGAGAGGAAGCCCATCTCTGTATTGCAGCAGTGTTTCCGTTTCCAACTTTAGTCTACCATTTACCTACCAGCTCTCCTTTAAGCCTCACTTTAATGTTCAGCAGGCAGCTCCCTTATCTGTAAATCGCCTACAGATCTGATTGTTCCAGTCCCTGAGTGGCTCACAGGTAACAGCGTTGCATGCTAAAGTGACACTTAAGGGAGAACTAGTAGGCAGCTAACAGACTGCAGCAGCAGTTTCAAGGCTGGAATTAGAGCACTGCTGTAGTCAAAGTGGGGTGGAGCCATGGTAAGGGAGACACCAGGTCACACAGACAAAGTCTTAAACTAGGCTCTGTAAAGATTAACCCATTAATTTAGATCTTCGTTCTGTAGAATGTCACTGGTCACTGGTTATCAGTTTAACCCTTAATCTGGCCACACAGGAAGATTTGTTAACCAACTTAAGGCATTTTAGGCATGTTCGTGAATCCCTTATGCTGATGCCCATTGGAAAAAATTATCAGATCTGCAAACACCAGACAAATCTGGGGAACTTATTCATAAAAGTGAGAATTCAGTCATCGAAATGTATTCATGTCACTTCGGGTCGCTACGTTCCAATAGTTGCAAATTCATTACTTACTAAGGGGAGGGTTCTCGTAGACAAGAAGCTAACAGGTGTTTTCCGGAGGTCCGCAACTGTCGTAATCATCTGAATTGATTGCAAATTTGCCACAGCGCAATGTTTACTGAATACCTGAATATGAAGAAGTGATGAGTGAATACAAGTTCAGACCCTTACACGACTGTCCAGACTAATGAATAAGCCCTTGGCTTGTGCAAGTGTCACCATATTGAATGATGATCCCTTCGTTTGTCTGTCTAGCCATAAACCTAGATGTGTTAAAGTCTGGCCAGCTTTACTATAGCATTTCATATCTCAATGCCCTTCAACTTCTTTGTATTGTCCTAAATTATCCTGATATAATCTTTCACTGTCAGCTTTGACATACAATGCAACAAATCTCTGTTTCATGTTTCATTTATCTCCCTGATTCTTCTAGACTAGCGACCCATCAAGGTCAGGCAATGTGCCTGTTTGTTTTGCTGTGTGACAGTTTGCATGGCTTCTTATATTGTTTGCTGCCATTTTATAAACTAACTTGAATAACACAGAAGTACTGAGTAGTAAGAAAGCACTTCTATGTGCCCAGTAATTGTTTCAAACTTAAGGCCAGGGTCACACTGGCTGTTTTTCAGCTGAGCAGGAAAAATAGTCTCCATTGTTTCCTGTGGGATAATACACATAGGCTATTGTGTTTTGCACCATAAACAATAATGAGCCTAATTAAAAATGGCTCAGCTGAAAAACAGCCAGTGTGACGCTGGTCTTAGAGGCTGATTGACTAAAGGGTGAAGGGTATTAGTGAAAGAAGGTGAATAGTGAAAAATATTATTACTGTAGGGAAATGAACAAACAAAATTACCACGCTACGTGTAAAGTCAGCTATATGCAGGGGTGACTGACTAACAGGGTGAATTCACCTGCTGAATTCACCTCGCTACAATTTGAGTCACATCTCCAAAGTAGTTGCAAATTCACTTCTCATTATTGACTAAGTGAAGAATAGACTTGTCGAACAAGCGGACAGCTGCGAATATTGGCATGCCTATCTGGATTTTGGTTCTCAAGAAAAAACACCAGCCATTACACCTAATTGCTTGAAACAGTGTTACAAGGACATGGAGGTATGATGTTGCCATTACAGGGAAATTGGGTTATCCTATTGAACCACCATGTACAATGCAATTTACAAATAACACAGACAAAATAAAATATGACTGTATATGGTTGCAAAAAGGAATGGCAGCTTTTAATACTTGTTAATAATTGCCTTATGTCACTTATTCCATGAGTGTTTAAATTCTGCTACTGGTCATGTTTCAATCACATCTGTTGGAAGGTTATTCTATATATGTATCACTCTCTCCATACAGAACAGTTTTTTTATATTACATTTCAGCATTATTACCCCAGCCTTAGATTGTGCTTTTGGGGACTGCTTTCTAACCCACCTAAAGTATCATATCAGCATTCCTCTCTTTCAGTTCTGTAGTTGTTCCTCATTAGTTATTAAGACCTTGCACCATTTAGTTGCCCTCCTCTGGAAATCCGTATCACCAGTTTGTGGCTGCAAAATCTACATTTTTAAAACCCATGAAATTCCAGTGGATAGAACTGGTTAAAAGTGTCAATACTTTGTTTGTTAATAAAGTGTTTGGGGTTTTGAAAATGAATTAGCATTTGACTAGAATGGAACTAACCCAGTTGTCATTGATAAGCTGTTATATAAACAGAGGGTATAAAGAGCTTTCTCTCCATTAGGAATTTAGATAACTGGAAGTGTTCAACAAATGACAAATAACTTACTAAGCACCATGTTTAATTTGCATTAAATCATTTGACCAGAGTGTCCTTAGTTTTAACAGTGTATCACTGTGCATTATTTAGAGCTTTTGTATGACATATTTTGTGCCTTTAACAAGCTACCTGTGCTCCTTAAGGCTTATGTGCTACTGCTATTGCCGTGGTGGATAACACAATGTGTAGCTCTTTCTTTTAAATTCTTGGAGCGAGACATCATTGTAGAAATGGGATTTAGAGTCACAGAGGCTTCAACTAATTAATGGAATAGCCTTAGCACGTTGTCAAAGGCAGCCAGATGTTGCACGGAAACAGTGAGCAGAACAGATAAGAGGTAGAAAGGCTTAAGAGGACTACTGGGTGTGAAGGTATTGTATGCTGAAAATGCCATTAAATGATGAAACCCTTAAGGGGAAAATATGGCATGTGTGCGAGGGACAGTTCAGCTTGCTACAGGAGAAATAGGTTGAACATTATATTAAGCAATAACATTTCTGCTTCTTTTTTCATATTTTGCTAAAAGGATTGTGGGTCTTATTGACTAAAGGCCGAATAGTCACGTAAAGCTCTGAATTGGCATTTGATCACCACTTCTCCATGTTTGCTTATTGAGCAAACTCTTTGATGTGGCGAATAATTCAGGTGACTACGACAGTCACAATCTTGCACAGGTGCTTCTACTATTGCGTAAGTGGCGGAGTCTATAGAAGGAGCGAATGCAACTAGGTGTACTGCTCCAAATTCACCAGTTTGCCTTCACCATTTCAGAGTGGCAAATTGGAGGGCTGTATCAGGATTATCATGGAAAAGTGGAAGGAGAAGAAGGTGGCAGTAATACCACAGCGGATTTGGCACTAGCAGACCCTAGGGCGTGGAATCTAAGATGCACCCGTTCTTCACCCTATCCCTCCGCAAGGAGGTTTGGACTTTGCGGTGGTACTACACCCAGGTCACGACCCCTAGGGCTGCTGTCCACTGGTAGCAAATAGGAATTATAGACGTAACTAGGGCGGTCAGGGATTTGGCTACAGTCTTGCCTGGAGGGGAAGGTTCAGAGTCATATAATAGATCAAAAGGTCGATGCAGGCGGAAAACAGGAATAAATGTTATACAGTCAAAGGTCATACACAATAGGACAGAATAATACAGTATAACACACCCAAATACTAAGTATTTATAAACGTGTGCCAGGCAGAGAGAGAGAGCCCTTTAAATAGTTATGGGTTGCGTGCACGTGTACGTGGCGCGTGCTCGCGAGTGCATGCGCGGGGATAAACGCGGAAGAGATGTGCGCCGCTCACAAGACAGAGCAGAGGAGGACACCTGCTGAGGACCAGGCAATGGAGGAACGTGGGGGTAAGTATGCTTCCTCACAGTACCCCCCCTTAACTGGCACCCTCTGGGGGCACTTTGGGTTTGTCAGGAAAAGAAGAGTGGAAAATTTGGATCAATTATAAATTATGGCCATAAACACAAAAGAAAGGAGACACACGAGTAGAGGCGTGACTGGAGTTATTATGGGCGAATTCAGCCCACAGAAGAAGATCTGACCAGTTGTCTTATAGGTCAGAAACAAAGCATCGGAGAAATTGTTCCATACTTTGATTAATTCTTTCAGTACTTCCATTGGACTGTGGATGGTAAGCGGAAGAAAAATGTAGATTTGTGCCTAAAGCTTTATTAAAGGCTCTCCAAAAACAGGAGACAAATTGTGATCCTCGATCTGAAACTATTTCTGTAGGTACACCATGTAAATGGAAGATATGGAGAATAAAACGTTTGACTAATTCTGGAGCGGAAGGAATCTTCTTTAGAGGAATGAAGTGTGACATCTTGCTAAAGTGGTCTGTGACAACCCAAATGCAGGTATTATTATGGGAAGGGGGTAAATCTACCACAAAATCCATAGCCAAATATGTCCAAGGTACATGGGGTACAGGCAAAGGATTCAGGAGACCAGAGGGGGTGGTTTGTTGAGACTAAGATTGAGCACAGATTGTACACGCTGAGATATATTCTTTTGTATCTTGGTTCCTGGAAGGCCACCAAAAATCTCGGGAGAGAAGATCAAGGGTCCTGAAAACTCCTGGATGACCTGTTTGTTTAGAATTATGAACGAGTTGAAGAATAGTATTTTGAAGCTCAGGGGGCACAAATAAAGATCCAGACGGAGTTTCAGGAGGTGCAAGAGATTGTGCGGATTCTAGAGATCCTAAATGAGAGATGGACACAACAGAGATGAACTTAATTTCAGGGATAATTAGACCAATTTCCTTTGGAGATACTTCATACGAAAAAGACAGTGAAAGGGCTTCTGCTTCCTTGTTCTTGTTACCTGGAATATAAGTAATGATAAAATTAAAAGAATAATGCCCATCGGGCTTGTCGGGGATTCAATCGTTGGGCAGATTTTAAATATTCAAGATTTTTGTGATCAGTGAAAATGATGAAAGGATGAGTAGCACCTTCAAGATAGTGGCGCCATTCGGACAAAGCAAGCTTGATAGCCAACAGTTCATGATTGCCTATATCATAAGGCCTTTCTGCAGGAGAAAAATGGTGAGAAAAATAGGCACACAGATGGGATTTACCAGTAACTGGATCCTCTTGTGATAGAATAGCTCCAGCACCATAGGCCGAGTCGTCTACTTCCACTCTGAAAGGAAGAAGCGAGTTAGGGTGGTGAAGGATAGGTGCAGACATGAAGGCTTCCTTCAGAAAGTGAAAGGCTGAAATAGCTTCTTGAGACCAGACCTCTGGTTTAGCCCCTTTTTTAGTTAGAGCAATAATAGGAGCTACAATAGAAGAAAAACCTTTAATAAATTGGCGGTAGTAGTTTGCAAATCCAATAAAATGTTGTATGGCTTTGAGAGTGGTAGGGCATGGCCAATCTTTTAGACTCCTAGAACCCTTAGGGCCTTATTGACTAAAGGCCGAATAGTCACATAAAGCTCTGCATTCGCATCTATTCACCACCTCCCCATGTTCGCTTATTGAGCAGATTTTGCGATGTGGCAAATACACAAACAATATTCGCTAATATGTTAGTTGCAATCTTATGGAGCACTTCACATCACTTCGCACAAGTACTTCTACTATTGACTAAGCAGAGGACTGTGTCGAAGGAGTGAATGTGACTAGGTGCATTGCTCCCAATTCATCTGTTTGACTTTGCCATTTCAGGGTGGTGAATGAGGGGGCTGATGGCAGGGCTCCACATTCTACTTCTATCTGACTGACTACTCCACACAACGCATCCGGTGGCGATTGCCGCTGTCCGCTTGTTCGACAAGTCTATTTGCCTCTTAGTCAATAATGAGAAGTGAATTTGCGACTATTTTGGAGATACGACTCGAATTGTAGCGAAGTGAATTTAAAAGGTAGAAAATAAAGATCAGTATAAGCACCTCTCATACCCTCCACCATATATGTGCACCTGCTTTGGATATTTACTTGTTAAAGATGGCACAATAAATTGATTTAGCACTTTATACAGCTCTCCTGACACTATCCTTTGTTTCTATATTTATATAACACCATACATCAAAAGGATATAACACCAAAGACTGATAATGCCTCAGCATGTATACCCACCATCTTCAACAGGATTCATTTAGCATTCTGGGGCCAACTACTTCCTTGTAACAAATAGTGCATGGTCAATAATAAAACACCGGTGAAGTGCCTGTAATGCTGTTCATTCATTACTTAGATGTCACCTGCACATTTATTCAGCATTGTATCTATTATTCTCACCATGATTCCAGAACTGGAACAACAAATCTATTGTCTGCTTGTTATGTCCTTACTCCTTGTTACATCCAACCGAATATGTAATCTCTAAGGTGTGCTTAATCCTGCAGAAAAATCATTTGACAAGACCAGAATTACCTCTTAATTATCCTAAACGAGATCATTTTATTTAATGATGTCTACATCTTTAGCTAATGTTAATCTTCTGTCTGTCCCCTTTTCCTTAGATTATAAATGGCAAGTGCAATTACTTTCACTTAACCTTGGAAGATACTTAAGGCAATTCACTTTGTTTTGTAACAAAGTATACAACTAACAATCCATTTTTATACCTTTGTAATGCTACAGTTAATTACACCTCCCATGCTGCACAGTATATTGACCAGGCACTCTCCATGAACACGCCTTTGCCTTCCCCATTGTTTTATATGGTGATTTACTTAGGAGTTAAAGCCCAATCTTTAAAGCAAAATAGCTAAATTACTTTCACATTTTGGAAGCACAGATTGAATATATTATAATTATAAATGCATTTGAGGCATTTTCTGGTATGTTCTATTTAATAGTGTACCTCACTGATAACTTCCAGAATCCTCTATGGGAGGTAGCATACTTTACATTAGCCCCCTGGGCAAGCACAATAGAAGTAGAAATGAAAATTAAAGGCAATTTAAGTGCAAGCAAAATCTGTTATTTCTGCTACCTTTTTTCTGATAACATTTTTGAAAATAAGAGAAAATGATTTATTTGAGAACAGTTACACAGTCCAAGTGTAGAGGTGTCTATCCTCCCTCTCTTCTCACTGGGTGCATCAGGGGGATCTTCATCTGGTCACTTTAGTCCCTTACTTGGGCAAGCCTATCTATGCTGGCACACATCTACTGTGCCCTATTGCAGAAGCTAATCTGCCCTAACGACAGCCTAGGGCAGTGATGACCAACCTTTTGAGCTTGGTGTGTCAAAATTTGTCAGCTAATTCACAGCAATAGACTGCTACTGTCGCAGTCGCTACTTTATTATAGGAATATTTTTGCAATAACAAATTTACTCTGAAAATATTGTCACAGTCATGACTTTACAATGGGAAATTTGTCGCAGTCGCAGATTTGCAATGGAACCCCTTGAGAGCGCGACACAAACTGCGCCATGACGCAAAAACGTCTCTGTCTGTCACCTCTGACACGCGTGCCATAGGTTAGCCATCACTGGCCTAGGGGCTTCTCACACTGGGTGCCCCTTCTAGGGAGTCAGGCCTTCTTTCCTCTGCTGTAGGTGAGAGAGTCCTTATGCAACACCATGTGCTTCTCATCTGAGATATTATCTCTGGGCACTTCCCATATGTACTCTGCTGGGGACCTAATACAGTGACATAACTCAATGTTCTATTTTTTGTTTTAGCACTTAATAGAGTGCAGCTATGATATTTGGTCAGTAGGTGGCGCTCTCACTTTAATTTGGTTCAGCAGCGAGCATTTCAAACCTTATGCTCACCTGGTTACAATACTTTTTATATTATAAACAACATTTTGTCCAACATTCTGGATAGTAAAGCATTACCAAGTCATTAGCCTTATGCATAAAACAATGAACGCATTGCTTAAAGTAAATTAGAAAAAAAAAACTATAATCAATGATAGAAAAGCAGATAATCTTGAAAAATGTTTTACGGACATGCATTGTCTACTGGGCAGCTTGGGTCAGTGTATTTTGATGCAGAGAGTCATTTATATTTCATTAGTTTCTCTATTTAAAGGGAATGTTGGTCTGTATTCACTACTAGTATTGCCAAATAATTTGCTTTCATTTGGATATTTATAAAATACTTCCCCCCTTTAACTCTGACCACTAATAAAATACTCAGTCTTGCAGGGAGTACATATTCTGATAAATCCCTGCATAACCGTTCTTTATTGAGCAAATGGTACGGCCTGGGACTCATTTCCCAGGATTCAAAGGGTAAAAGCCCTACTTCCCTTGACAGCCTTTAAAGGCTATCAGATTAGACCCTAAATAACAATAGTCAGTTATGATTCTTCGCTCACAGAAGCCGCTGACAAAAAAGACGAAAACATTGGATGGTTAAAAAAAAATCTCGCAGGTGTCAGTATCATTTTAATAGCGCTGAAAAGCATTATCAGTCACTTGAAGTCTGGGATTGTTTGTAGCTACATTGAGTAAAACATAACCGTGCTATATAGTATTTTAGTTTCCTGCAAAGCGCCGATTATAGACCAGTGTCTCATCTTTCAACTTTCTTGTTGTTGCAAAATAAAGCAAACCACATGAGGATCTGATGATGTATTCTGCACTTGACATGCAATAAGGTATTCTTTAATAAGGACGGAGATATCACAGTGAGGATGATAAACCGCACTCCTGTAATTGCAATAGACTCGAGAAAGGCTGGAGAACACGCCACTCTTCCAGATGAATTGAGCACTTTGTCATAAAGATCTGCCAATGGCAACATCTGCCCTAACAAACTTCTCTTGTGAACGGATAAGATCTTTAGACAAGACAGGAAGGTTGGAATTTAAAAATCCAGTGCTTCATGAAGGTTTTCTATGAAAATAACCTAATAATTTGAGTTTTAAAGTGACATTAATGTCATTGTTTAAATGGCCAGTAAATGAGGAGACGAGGTACAGAGTTTGGAAAATTGCTGGTGCCATTCATATTAGCGCTCAGCTCCCCTGACACAAACAATAGCAAATGCAATTAGGCTCGTGCTTTGTCATCACAAGTTGTTATTTTTTTAAATTCCTTTACTCTTTGTGAAGTTTCTTTAATATGAGAATGAATAATGACCCCAAATTCATGGAGTCAAGAATGTTAATACAGGGGTCCCCAACCAGTGCTGGTCCACTGGCCACATGATGGTGATGCACACAGGAAGAGCGTCAACATCACGTGGCCTGGTACCATGTGCTAGCAATCAGTGGCGTAGCATGGCCATTTAGTGCCCGGGGCGGACTAGCGGGGTACTGCCGCCCTCCTCCGCGCTCGGCGCCGGGGGGGGTGCTAGCGGAGGTTGGTGATGGCGCCCCCCCTCC
>JAKJJM010079290.1:0-10154 GCA_021901965.1 Pipa carvalhoi
TCCGTCCCGAATTCACTTATAGCGAACTCCCATTATAAAGTTGCGACTGCGACAATTTTTTTGTCGCAGTCGCGATTTTATAATGGGAGAATTGTCGCAGTCGCCACTTTATAATGGGAATTCGCTATAAGTGAATTCGGGATAGAAAATTCGGACCTACTGGAATGACCCCCTAAATGTTAGCATTAACTATCTCAACATCAAAATTCATATTCTAAAACAACTTGTGCACAATTCACTCTCAGGGAAAAGAAAAAGCTAATGGCAAAAATCTTAAATTAAAAATGTAGAATTCATATGGGACCTCCAGCCAGTAAAGTAATTTGGAATGTTCATGTCCCTAATGTAAATGAAGCATGGTACAGTCCAGAGAGCCACTCCAGATAACAAATAGGAATTTTTCACTATTTTCTGTACGATACATAAAGAACGCAGGTTTGTATATGCATAGCACCAGATCTGCTCAGTATGTTGGCCAAACTGTTTAGCACGCAGCACTAAACCAGTTTTAAGTATAGACAAAGGCCTTGCGATTCTCCCCTTCTTTAAACGAATCCGTAATATCAAATTCCCAGAATCACCAGCGCTCTCTGTCCAGTGGTCAGTTTATCATGATGAATTTTGATTTGCAGTGAACTAAAAGGGAAATGAATTGTGAAAAATGTGAGAATGTTTTATCCAGGTAAATGTAATTCGATACGTTTACTCCGGTCAATATCTAACATAGACGTGTTCCTGAAACTTATTTAAAACCCAGGAATCTAATCCATTGCGTTATATTTGTTTTGTTAGATAAATATGCTTTGTGCCAATTAATAGAAATCGCATAAAGTGAAAAAAGTGTCCCTTTGTCTTTTAGGAAGAATCACATTTCTTGCCCTGAAGCACCAGGCACTGGTATAGGATTTCTATTAAAGGCTATTGTAGAACACAAGTCATTTCTCTGTGATAGTGTAAATCTATCTTTTTCTATTTGAGTCTCTTGGGGGGGTATAAAGCTGCCTCCAGCGGTCCCGTGTACCTCCAAATGATCTAAGAGAAGTATCTTTTGGCTAGTTCCATCTAACAATCCCTCTTACCTTAGGGCAGTGATGGCTAACCTGACACGTGTCAAGTGATATGCCAAGACATTTTTGCTGACGTGCGCCATTCATGTCGCGCTCTCAGGGGGTCCCATAGCAAAGCCGAGACAATTTTCCCATTGTAAAGTCTATTGTGATGAATTAGATGACGAATTTTGACACACCGAGCTCAAAAGGTTGGCCATCACTGCCTTAGGAAAATGCCTTATTTAAAGGTCAGCTTGGGGCATTTTTCCATTACTGAAGGTGGCCAAGCTGGGGACGCTGCAAAGGCAGCAATAGAATAACTTTATTAGTGTAATATCTTAGAACCTTAGATATTATCGGCCAGTATTTTGTCAGTGAAAACTGAGTTTTACGCCGGATGTGAAACTATTTAAGCACAGCTGTACAGTACTTTCTGTACTCTTTCATACATATGCCACAAGTACTCTAGATGTAGTTTAGCTTTACCCAACATATTTTATAGTCCAGAAAAAGCCACGGAAGCCTGGACACAATCTTTTCTAAATAATATCCAAGTGACTGGGTACCCATTAGCCTGAAAGAAAGCACCTCCTACCTATAAACTCTGTCACAGGGTCGTATTCTCCTTCAGCTTTAATGGTGCCTGCAATGCTTTCGTTCTCTAGGATGGGAAGGAAAAGCTGCACAAAATCTGCAGTGTAGGGAGGCGCAATGACATCCAGAACCTTGACAGGGAGAGACAATATGACCTGGTTACTCGGTGGAAAACAGATCAAATTCTAATCATTCCTTACACGAGCACAGGCAACATTTGTATGTTTGGAGGAAGTCAGAGAATATCTAGTGCAAATAGCAGGGAATGAGTAGATATGGCGAGCTGAGAGGGTGCAGAGTGGGGAGGGAACAAGTGGACTGAGGTGGGACATGGTTACAAAGCAGGGACATTCACACACCTCGGTAACAAAGTAGCGGATGAGAGAGATGTCTGTGTCCATCTTCTCCAGGCACCTGCGGATGTAGGTAACTACAGGCAGGACATATCCACGGCTCAGTAAGTGAACCATTCTGTCCAGTAGGGTCTTCTTCAGTTCCATCTAAACCCAGAGGTAGACAGAAGATAGCTTATCGGGCATATAACAATGCAATCAATTTAGGTAACAATAACAGGGCTGATTGATCTGAACTCTCTATAAGTTATCGTTCACAAATGTTTATTACCCCTCTGAGAAGATTCTGCTTGTACAGGGGTGGGCAATTAATTTTCCCACGGGGCCACATGAGAAACTGGAATGGTGATAGAGGGCCAGAGTAATATAGTTAACTTGCCGGCACCTATGGCAATAGGTCAGAGATAGTTAGAGGGCCGGATGTGGCCCGCGGGCCATACAATGCCCAGGTCTGTGCTTGTAGGTATGTAAGCAACCCCTTTAATTTCCCCACTGAGCAGATTCTGTATGTAGGTATGTAAGCAACCCCTTTAATTTCCCCACTGAGCAGATTCTGTATGTAGGTATGTAAGCAACCCCTTTAATTTCCCCACTGAGCAGATTCTGTAAGTAGGTATGTAAGCAACCCCTTTAACTACTCCACTGAGCAGATTCTGTATGTAGCTACGCAAGTTTCTGTATTCTATAGTAATAATGTGAGGAAACGGTAGATGAGACCCAGAATGTCAGTAATAAAGAAAATATGACTGGATACAAGTAACTTGTAAGCAACTAATTTCCTTGACTGCCTGGTATAATGCCATAGTCCTCTAGCCGGATTGCGCTAGCTGAATGCTACATTACAGCTGTAAGTGGCTATGAATGTTTGTCAGGTTGGGCTTGTAACAGAATTACCTTGCCAACACTCTGGTACCTTTCAGAGGGAAAGTAAAAATCCCCTTGTGAGACACTCTCTTCTCTAAGCCGTCTCTCATCAAGGTCACAATAGGTTAAATTATTATGGACATCCTAGGTGTGAGATCTAATTCTCCTGGCAGAGTCCCCATAAAGACACATATAAACCATGCCCCATAGTGGTGGGGTGTATGTGCCAGGGCTGGAACATATATAAAAGAGTGACTCATACCTGTTCCATGACATCAAGCTGGGAATGCTCTGTCTCAAACAGTTTTATGAGCAGCTGCAGGACCTGGGGGTGGAGCAGTTGGTGGCAGGTACTGATCTGAAACAAAAGACCACAAGCCATTTAGGGAGCATGGGGGTGTGGGGGGAAGAGTAGACATCACAGAGGCCAAGCAATATTAAAAGAACAGTAACACACACAAAAAAAAAATGAAAAAGCTTCAAATGCATTTATAGTTACTATATATAATAAATCGGTGCCTCTGAAAATTCTAAGTTGTGTCTTTAAATTTAAAATGACATTTAGCAATTTATCTTTAAATAATTAGTTTCTGGGGAATTTCCTGGATATGTATCATCGAAAGCTTCCAAGGAAACAATGGGATTGGGTGAGGTGTGTTCTACAACATGGCTGGTATCAGCAAAGATAAAAACAGAGAGAAAGCAATAACACCAATGAATTCAACATTTTTACAAGTGTTGTGTTTAAATACCTATTTTGTCAATATTGAAAGGATTTATTTGGCATTACTGGTTCTTTAAGCCTACAAGGAACCAAGCAGTAAAATCATAGGGGGGGTGGGGGGAGGACACCACAAAGCCATGCTACATCACACAAGGATCATACTGCAGTTGCATTTCTCAGAGGAGTGAGCATAAAGTAAATCTACATTTATAGTAGTAATAGTAGTAAACATCTATCAGACTAACTGGTTCTATAAGAAAGTCTGCTGCAGCCAATGAGAGTCCAATATCATGGGACTACCTAAAAAGCCCAGAAAATTGCAGGTCTCCTGTTAGCGCTACATGAATCTTTCTTTATTCGGTACAAAACGGATCACAGATCAGACAGATGTCATGATAAGTTTATGTGTAACTAATATTGGTGTTCCAGGAAGTAAGGCAAAAAGCCACATGGTTGACTTAATGGCGTAGCTTACCTCATCCAGAAGAGCCAGGTGTACGGGTGTGTGATCTGTCTGCAACTGGAAGTACCGAGGTTCTGATACAGTCCAATCCACCCACTTCAGGACGCCCATTGCTACTACTGGGAATCTTGTAGAGAAATACAAGGTCTTACATTAACCAGGCTTAAAACATGAACCCAGTTTGAGCAACAGTCGCTTTACTGGGATTATAGAACATTCAACCTTTCACTGATCAACAACCACCACAGGATATTGACTCCACCAATTTATAGATATAAACTGTCCATTTGTTCAGTAAAAAAAAAATGGGATTTTACAAAAAGTAATTGCTTTTCCCTTTCATCAGTTACAAACTTTAACAAGATCTAAACCACATGCTGAACTTAGGAGTGAGTTCCGCACTTAAAGCGATCCTGTGCGTAGCAGAATCACCTGTACAAAATTCTACAGCTTTCTCCAACCCTGGGAGCTCACCTGATGCACTGATACAGGGTTCCAAGCTCCGCCACCAATTCAGACGCCCCTTTGTTCTCATTGCAGCACAGGTTATGGACCGTCTCCACTGCTTTAGATGTAGACTTCAGCTCATCTTTGTTAATGTTCACTCTTTTGTTCTGCACCATGGAAAAAGTATTATTAGCCATTTTCTTGGCAAACACAGGAGATAATATCCTGTCCAACACAGAGATGAAAGCTTTCCAAATCAGATGGTAAGCTGCCTGCTCCATACATAAGAATCCCTGATCATTAGAAGTTTCCTATAATCTACAGAAAGAATTCCACTTACAGCATCAGTCCTCCAGTATGGAAGCAGCGTTGTCCTAATTTCTGACAGATCTTTTTGTGTCCAGTTTGGGCTCATTTACACTTTGCAAATTTATGGCTTCAGTGAAGCAGTTACAAAAACCACCATCATTGTTCGAACTGAAATCTAAAGGCAAGCTTGCACTAGCACAGGCAACGGTAGCCGGCCATAGCAGGTGTGTGCCTTTTACATGTGAAGTGATTGAAGCTGTGCTAGTAAGTCCACCATAGATTAATGACATTCACAGTGTAGCTGTAACAGTACATTTACATTAACGATTTTACTGCAATCTGTGCAGCAATTGTCATACAAATTTTACCCTGGTTCTTTTAGACACTTTGGACATTTCAAAATTGCAACTACTAAAGTTGCAGGGAAAGCACACTAAACTGCAGCAACTGTTGCTATAAATTGTAGCAGCTACAGAGTTGCCAGTGTGTAAATGAGCCCTTCTAGTGAGGAAGAATGGTTATTATTCCTACCAAGCAAACACTGATATTATTGCGGCACAGACAATGATATTCAGAGTAGCCTCTACAAAGAAATGGTTTAAAACTGTCTCTGCCACGCACCTTTTTCCATGTTTCCACTACACTGGCTGCATATGCCAAGATGTGGATGTACTTGTGCTTATGGTCCTGGTTTATTTTAGCACCTGGTTTGAATAGAGACTGCATAAAGAGGTCCAGGAAAGCCGGCACACGTATCTGCAGGAGAACAAAGATATAAAAGATACACGACAGAGTCTAAAACTGTAGTCCTAGAGGTCTCTGAAAATGTAACATTTTAGTATGTTCCCGAGTCTCCCCCAAACTGTAAGCAGAAGGAGCATGGAGATTTTTACTTTACCCAAATAATTATCCTGGAAATTAAAAATGAACAAGAATTGTTAACAATCCTCTCAAGCTCACTAATTCAAACTCCCCTAGTTTCCTCCATAAATCCCAGTGTCAGAAGAGAAATGCTATTATTATGTGCTAATGAAATGGCCACAAGCAGAAATGTGAACTAGATTCCATAGATCTAGGTGTAATCTAAATAACCAAAAACTACAAAAATCACACCCAGACATCGTTTAACAATCATCCCCTACAAATCATCAGCTGGAGCTCCCCAACTCAAGAGAGATTACATCTTACCAGTTCTACAGGAGGAGAATCCATGCTTGTATACATCTTGTAAAGCACTGTTATGTCAGCTGGATTCAAAGCACCTTTAGACAACATGGCACCTAGTGCTTGACATGCTCTCGGGTAAGATGCAGCTGTACCCAATGCCAAAGTGATCTGACTGGCATCATGGCCTCTTCAGGAAAAAAAAAAAAGATTAAAATGTTTACAAATCCTTAGCCTCATTTAGATATTGCCTACACTCCATTATCATACGTCTTTGTATCCCTAAGATAAAAAAATAAAAACTTGCAACCATCAAACAATCAGAGCATCCTTCATTCTGCATCTAAAGCAGTAATATCTTCCAGCATAAAACTAATAGCTTTTAGATATCCCTAAAATCTTACCCTAAGTAGTTACAGGGACTGTTTTGTAAGCCTTACTTTAGACTTAAATGGATATTATCACCACAAATATATAATTCTTTGTTCCACAAAATAATGGATATTGTTCGGTAAAGTAGATAATTATTGCAAAAAAAGGGATTTACTTTAATTTGTCGGCTGCTTCTTTACCAAAACAGCAGTCCTATTTTGCTTTATGACTGAGATACAGGCTACCTTTATAACATATTAATATCCTGCTGCAGGCTACAGTACCATAACCAAACCATTGTTCTCATTATTGAAGTCTGGTGAGCTTATTGGCACAGTGACAGATGTAAGAGACAAGCACAAAGACAGAAAATAGTATTTATAAAAAGTAATTTTATGAAATCTGCTCAGCTCACAAAAACACTGCGGTGCTCTGCCAGAAACAAAATATGATTAACAACAAGATTACCTTAAGAGTGGAAGGGATGGTAGTTTATCACTTTCAAAATGCGGATTTTAAATAAAGGATTTCACACCATGCTTACTTTTCATGAGCATATCTCTGGACTTCTTGAGCAATTCTGCGCATTGCTGATCCTCCTTGCTCTTCCTGGGACAGAATGGACATGATAGCTTGTGCAAACAAGTACGTGTGTTCCCCATGACACACCATCTTCTGCAGAGAGGGACCAGAAAGGTGCATATGAATAGACTTAAGAATGAGACAAAAATGTTACAGAAGCGCTATGTTCCCATTGCATGCATGCCATATAATAATTACAAGAGCAAGAGTCAAAAATCTAAATGAAATCAAGAAAATAACAAGGGATTTGATGACATACTGCAAACTCAGGCAAGTTCTTCTCCAAATTCTCCTCTCCACCATCCAGGATAGTGGCCAATGAAGTACGTAGTACCCTGGAAAAAACCTCGAGTTGCTGGCAGGCTGTGGAGACACTGGTGATTTCACCCTGGAAGCCGGCATCTGAGATTAGCTGTAAAATGGAAATGGGTAATTGCATTTGTAATTGTGTTTTTGCACTACCCTACCAAATACCGTGGCAGTAACAAAGTGGAAAATATTTTACCTGTTATATTGATATGACTATGAAGCTTTCTCTGGCACCACTTACTTTTACAGTGAAATTAAGCATCAGGCAGTCTGGATGGGCTTCTGCAAGCTTGTAAAAGAGATCTCTCCATGTGGTATGTGCAATCATCTGCTCCAACCAGGCAGGGGTCTGCAAAAGCAGAATAAGGTTAGGTTAAAGGACTGCAAAATGATTATTTACAATGGGCCACATTTCTTCAAGTGAATTATTGCTATTTGATGTACTGTCACTGTAATGGCTAAAAAAGCAAGAATTTTAGCTGCACACCTTTACCTCACAAAAGTTTGCGATTCTGTTCCTTAGATAACTTGGATCAAATTATACATGAACTTGAAAGAAAAGAGCGCACACATTAAAGTTTTAGGGTATAGTAGCCATGTATTCATACCAGTGCAGTTCAATAGGACCCCTCAGCCACCCCAACACCTCAATTTATTCACTCTTTTTAACCAAGTTACTGTGATGGTGAGGTCAGGAGTACATTATATATTGCTTTCACCATCAAAAGGCCCTTTGGGTTTTTTTTGGTTTTGGGTTTTTTTTAAATAATAAAAAAAAAATACAAAACACATTGGTTCCAATAACTTTCCTACTATTTCTACATACACTAGAATCAATAATAAGGTGATAAGTATTGGGTGAAGGTGGATATGAACGAGATTACCTCTCCTTCTTCTGTGAAGATAGAATCGGCCTTACGGGGGTCAAAATGTTTTATCAATAAGCTTTTCAGATGGTTCTCCACTGTCTCTTGTACCTGTCCAGGCTCTACACCTATGGCCAAGGACAAAGGTGTTTAGAGACTTTCATGTTCCATCCTACCAATAACATATAGTGCACATAACAAAATATTCATGTACCTGAGTGTATAAGCCACTCAGCCAGCAAATTTACAGTCTGGGCCACTGCGCTGTAATTTTCTGACAAAAGCTGGATAACGTTTTCTGGAGATCCACCAGCCTGAAAATACCTTTACACATAAGAGTAAATTAATATCTGATCAGACTCAAGTAGGACATTCGCATTTTCAGTTTTACTGGATAAATAAAACATCATCTTTCTTTACATACATGATGAACTAGAACATTTGGAATTGTTTCTTTAAAACTAAGGTCTGTTAGTGTAATACACATCCAGTGCAGCACTGGTCAACTATGCCTTTTATATGTTACATAATGTAGCATCAAAACATACAGAAAACACTTAATAAGTGGCAGTAAAAAAAATGCCTAAATTCACAACATGTATGCAAACACTGGATTTAGAATCCCTGAGCCTTTTGGTTAACAATCTAATACATAAATAATTTCACTAAAACCTTTGTACAGTGCAATTTCTGCTTTTGTTAAATATTTACATCGTGAATGCTGCAGACTTTCACTACTTTACTCAAATGTATTATTTTAATATTCCATTTGTTGTGCTGCATGTCTCATTGCTTCATACCCCACTGTCATCATCTTATTCTTTTGAGCCCCTCTGAAAGTGTATAATCATAATATGTCAACATTTTGCCTTAAATTTCAACACACACCTCTTTTTTCTGTTCTTGCCTTCCGTGTCCCTCTTACTAAACACATTTTCCCTTGCTTAGCCATACTCACATCTCTGATGGAAGACTGATGACCCTGCAGCTCTCACCTCTTCAGTGTGTTAAATATTGCAGGCTCCATGATATAATCACGACTTGAGAATCTCTGCAAGCATTCCTGCTGCACCTCTGCATCATCCTCCCCATCACAATACTCATCATCCTTGCATTAGAGAAACACATAAAGCACTTATGAAAGAATGAAAGATTAAAGTTCTCTATAACAATTATTTGTGTATTGCATATCTCTCTCTCTCTCATTAGGTATGTTACAGCTAATTTGTCTCCGTGTACATGCTCAGCAGATATTACACAGCTCTGAAATTATTCTATATTGTCATAGCAGTGATCCCTGGGCCTTTATGTTATCTGCCCAGTACCCAGACATATATGTGTCCCCTGCCTGTCCCTGCCCAGTGCCCAGACATATATGTGTCCCCTGCCCAGTACCCAGACATATATGTGTCCCCTGCCCAGTACCCAGACATATATGTGTCCCCTGCCTGTCCCTGCCCAGTACCCAGACATATATGTGTCCCCTGCCCAGTACCCAGACATATATGTGTCCCCTGCCCAGTACCCAGACATATGTGTGTCCCCTGCCTGTCCCTGCCCAGTACCCAGACATATATGTGTCCCCTGCCCAGTACCCAGACATATATGTGTCCCCTGCCTGTCCCTGCCCTGCCTGGCTCTGAGCACTGCCCTGCTTGTGTCTCCCCGGGGCCTCTCTGTCCAGTACGCACCACTCCTCGTTCCTCCCAGTCTGCCATGATCCCGCTTCCTCCTCCGCCGAGTAAATATTCCGACTCCATCCCTTAAGGCGCTCAGTTTTCTTTCTCCATAGCACTTTACTTCCTCATCCGTCTGGACAATGCGCGAAAAGATGACGTGTTTCCGGCGCAGTATTAATTGAGCACTGCCTCCAGCGGCTAAAGGAAGTAATGCAACTGTCGGATTCATTTTCTTGTTTATGGGCGCTCCCAGTGGCATCAGTGACCAGTTATCACTCCCATTATATCCCCATTCACTCACACTATATTCACTCTGTGTGACTTTATCAGCTCCTATTATATCCCCATTCACTCACACTATATTCACTCTGTGTGACTT
>JAKJJM010079333.1:0-15221 GCA_021901965.1 Pipa carvalhoi
TTTTTTTTTTTTTTTTTTAACTATTTGTGTCAGCAATTGGCTTAGTATAAAGGAGTTTTATATGTATGTGGGCAGTTATATCAGCACTATAGTTCTCCTTTAATCACAGTCATAAGCATAGTGTGACATAGTCAGGCAGATAGAAGTAGCATGAGAAGTTATGCGGAGTGAAGCAAATTTGACAAGTGGAAGGGCAGTGATGTCAGTCTCACCATATCCCACTAACTGTATTCTGCGAATATTTTATCTGTTTCTATGTCACCTTGTCCCTAGGCTATGTTGTCACTTAGTCACAGTCGCTATTGTCACTTTTGATTAAATAGTCGCCTTACACAACACTGGACCCCTGCCATCAACCCCCCCCAATTTGCCACTCTGATGTGGCGAAGTCAAACACGGGCGAATTCAGAGCAGTTCACCTAGTCACATTCACACCTTCAAGACTCCATCGCTTGTTGAATAGTCGAATTAAATATGCACGTGCACACAAAGTGATGCAAAGAACTCCGTAAGTCTACGACCGTTGTAGTCACCCGAATTGGTAGCGAATTCGTCACATCACAGATTTAGTTAAATAAGTGGAGTTGGAGAAGTAGCAAAAGGACACGAATTTGGGCCTTTACGCGATTGTTTGCACTTTGATGAATAACCTCCTAAAAGCCATATATTCAAATTGGAGGCAAGTACAGAAGCACCAGCAGCATTCTGAAAGGGATTGTGGCATAGCTTGTATTGTGAAGTGAAATAGCTTTTCTTCATATAAAGTGACACACCTAGGATTACTGTAGCCACTAAAACTAGTCTAAAATATACAAAAAAAAGGGGAAACCCTATCCAAGGGGTATAAAACATTTATCCACAAGAGGTTAACTTAAAATGCATGTTAATTCAACTTA
This sequence comes from Pipa carvalhoi, assembly GCA_021901965.1. Taxonomy (NCBI): domain Eukaryota; kingdom Metazoa; phylum Chordata; class Amphibia; order Anura; family Pipidae; genus Pipa; species Pipa carvalhoi. The sequence continues at coordinate 897 of JAKJJM010079333.1, forward strand.
CAGACAGACAATACCTGCATGACATCATTGCTACAGGAGTTTGTGGGTATTTGTAAATTATCCTTCCGTGTCTACAAATTCATTCGATGAAAAAGAGAAAACCAGTAAGTTGCTGCGCGTGTTGGCTACGAAGTATCAAAAACCTATTAGCCAAAAGGTGGAAAGTGTGTAAAGTAGCTAATTTCCAATACCACCAGCTCAGATGGTCTGTGAAACCTGCAGTTTCACCAGTATTAACACACAAATGGGAAATTGTATAAAACGTTGTTAATTCACTGGTAAAAAAAAAACCACTATTCATTGTGAAAAGTATGCCTAATGGTAACTTGGATTCCTTGTAAAAGAATACGAATCAGTCTTTAGTACAAAAATAAGGTTAGTTGTGTATAAAAAAAAAGTATGCAAATGGGAATTGTAAAGGTTTATTTACAATTTTATTCCTCTGGTTTCGGACAGGCATTCATTTAACTTTTATTTTCAGTGTTCATTCATCATTTGCACTTTATCCTTAACACCGAGTCTTGTAAAAATGAAAAAAACAGATGTACCTGGGTCAAAACTGGATGCAGAGTTAATACTACATTGGCATCAATAGACATGATATAGTAAAACTTCTTGCCATCCATTTTTTAACCCATTTGATATATTTGCCACAAAATGCTCAATTTTACCATTTTCGTGTTTGTTAACTCCTACATCTGCCAGTAGTATTAGAAAACAAAATGATATGCTGCTTCACTATATTTTTGTCCCACAATAAATATGTTCTCAACTTTCCAAATCAGGACTGTCCCACTTCCTTCCTGCAGAGGGCAGAATACTTATTATACCCACACGGAGGGGATTAATTTGTTAAAAAAAATGAAGCCATCAATAATAATGATATAATAATAGACACTGCTATACTGTACCGTATAATGCTGCACCATTTATTTTCCCGTAAATGTATATAAATGAATGGCATATGGTTCAAACAATATTTGGGTTGATGAATTGTAGCAACTTTATTTCCCTGAGAAAATAGTAGTTAAATCAAATGCCAGCTTTGCCATGAACCTATAAGTAATTCCATCTCTTATTTCTATTTGACTTAACAGCTTGAGAAATAGGAGCACAAAAAGACATTATTAATGACATCAGCAATGTGGGAAAATGACTTAAAAAATTACTGTCATCTCAAAACCATTACTAAGCTTTGCTGTAAATATTCAGTGGCACAAAGAGGAAATGTTACCATTCATAACCAAGATAAAGACTTGAATAACACACTGAATGACCTGCTAACGTCTGCTCACAAAACACAGCAATCAAATGAGGAAATGAGAAATAAATGGGAAAATTATAGACTTTCTGAAATGAGCTTTATAATCACATAAGGGATGTCCCTGAAATCTCCTGCAATTAATTAACCAATCAGGATAACCCAGGGGCTCGTACTTACGTGTGAGACATGACTTCTGAACTGAATTGCACAATATTCCAGAAAAAAATAGGGCTATTAAAAATCCAATATTGGGAGAGGCACAAAACAATAAATAAAGGGGGTTAATTGTTCCTGTTTTCTGGGGGAGAAAAAATCTTTTATTACTTTAACAACAGCAGCAGCAGCAGCAGGAGATTCAGTTCTGCTATCTCTGCTTCTGATATATGTTTGTTTGGTTGCTAGGGAAACTGTCTCTTACTAATGACTCACTACTGAGCATGTGCAAACCCTTGCTTGGAGACCATGTCACACCTTTCTTATTTAAATACTGCAGTATCTGGTTCCTGTGGACGTGTACAGTAAAGGGAAGATCGATGTTTAATACGATAAATTTTATACAAATTAAATCATTTTTTAAATTTACAGATAGCTTTGAAAATTATGTTTTCCTTGCAAAATAAAATAAAAAAGATTGTTTTTTAACATAAAATAACACAAGGTCAGCTTGCATTAAATCTCCTATAAAAACCTATGTAATAGTATAAATGGCAGCATTTATAAAGGAACCAGATTGTGCAGACTTTAACCTGACTTGGATTGGACTCAGACATGAGTTACAAGTATTGAATTCAAAGAGATCTGAATCAGACCAAATGCCCAAACTCAGAACTGACAGGCTGAGGCTGAACTGGATGGTTTACTGAATTGGTTGTGAGCTTTCCCAAATCAATCACATGGGACTGACATTAATAGACTTAATTAGACTCCAAGTCAAAGTTTAGTTTAAATTGTGTTAGCACAGGGAAGATAATGGGACTAAGTATAGAATTACAAATATGGAGAATAATTAATGGAGTGCAAATGTTGTTGTGCTAACAATAAACGAAAAGAACACTAAAGTCCCAGGCTGATGGGCATAGGAAATAAGCTGATAAGTGCAACACTGCTCCTTGCCTTTTCAGAGAAATTTGTCTCTATGTAGTTGCTTTAATGACTAAAGCCACCCCAACTCCAATTAACACTGTGTGCACAATAATGAACATGAGTGATTCGTCAGAAACAAAGTCAGCTTTAGATGTTTAAATTGTGTGTAGAAAAGTCACAGATAAAATCTACTATAATTACACCCAACAGACATAGCAGTAATCTTATTGAAATGATAGTGACAGATAATGTGGCCCTGCACCGCTCTTAGGGCTAATAGTGCCACACTGTCAATTAAATAAACAGAGTCAGAGTGTGCTAGCACTAGGAATAATGTGGGTCTAATTACCTGTCAGTATCACTTTACAAGCACATGATTTGTCTCTATTTTTATGTTAGTAAAAAGTAGCTATGGAAGTTTGTGAATCAAAATATCCTGCTATAACACAAAAACACTTCTACCTAGAACCACACAATTTTTGTGAGACATGACAACTAGGGCAAAATGTACTAAAGTCAAAAACAATTTTATTCACCCATTTTTGGCCTTTTTTCACCTGAAAATTGGGTAAAAAATGGGCGACAAGGTCGACCTTCTCTGAAAAACCAGTGCGAAAAGGTTGAAAACATACTTTTTGACCTCTTCGCCCAGTTTTCGACTGGAAAATGGCCGAAACAGTTGAAAAAAAAATCATTTTTGACTTTAGTAAATATCGCCCTTATTAGACTTAGGGCCAGATTCTGTAAGCTCCATACTTCTGGGGAAATGCCTTTGCGAAGGCATTTCCCCGAAGTGCACGAGGCACGGCCGCTGAAATAGTTGCTGACGCGCTTCATGCACTTCAAGAGCAGGCGAACAGAGCGGCCGCTCTACCGCTTTGTTCGCCTGCTCTTGAAGTGCATGAAGCATGACCGCGACCATTGGAGCGGGGCGCCTCATGCACTTCAGGGAAATGCCTTCGCAAAGGCATTTCCCCAGAAGTGCGGAGCTTATGGAATCTGGCCCTTAGGCTCCAGAAGTGACTTGCATTTAAGTTTGCTACAAAAAAAATTAATAAACTAGAAAACGTTTGCACATTAGTCGTTTGTATTCAAGCTTATGTTATTTATTAGAGAAATCATACAGTACATGAGGCTGTAAAACAAGGATTGCTAAGATTGTTTCTACTCTTTGAATTTTACCCTACCATGGAAATGTTAAAATATGGATTATAAAAGCACATTACTAGCAAATCCAGCATCGTGCCATTACATGTGTACATATCCCAGCTCTAATACAATTTGAAATTTTGTTTGCACAGCCCTGAATGTGAGTAATGTAATGGGATGTAACAGGGGGTACAGGGGTCTTGTGTCCACAGTGGGACCAACGAGCTCCAATAGGAGCAATAACTCAACCACACATGGTATGAAGAGTATGGATGTAAAGAGTGGGAGGCATTATAAGTCTGGCAGTGGCTGGAAACAATTTCACTGTTGCAGTGAGAGCAAAAATGAAGGTTTACATACATTCTGGTAGATTAATATGAGGTCACTATTGATATTAGACAGCAGTAAAGATGATGCAGTATATGATTACTGTAAAACTACATTCATACATCATTTTCATAGTAGTCTCCACCATCATTGCCATTCATGTGTAGTCCCAAGAGGATGATGGCACAGTGTTTTCCTGCTCCATTTGAAAGCCCTGACATGTAGGAGAAAGATAGCGCTATCTAGTCATTAGTGGTACACTCTTAAAGAGAACCAGTGTAGGGAACCACATGGTGGTGGTGGGGGGCTTGGGGGATCATGTCATTTGGTGTTTCGAATGCCTGACATTTTGAGAAAGCATTGTATTGCACTGTACTGCAGGTAAAGTACTGTGTTCCTTCAACATTACTTGCATAGTAAATGAAACTTGAATCCCTGGTGCTCTACAATAAGTTACCAGGGGTAGGGTGTTTTGCATTACCACTTTCAGTATCTTCAGCTTTGGATAACATATTGTGGTATTTTAGTTCAATAATGAAAACCCTATAAAACTTAATTCATGCATTTGTTTTAGGCTACACACAGTGATATATCTAAAAGACCTATAGCTAAAGCTCTAGTAATATCAGATAAAGAAAAAATGCCAAGTAGTTTGAATTGGCAGTTATTTCTACATAGTACTTGTAAAAATGTTATATTTGAAGATACATTTTAAGCAGAACTCTGGCTGTTACTGAAAGTAAAGTCACATTTCCAGATCATCAGAAAAGTCAGGGACACTTCAAAATAAAAATGCAATCAGCAGAGCTGCACTGATTGGAGACTGATTGGTTTTGAATTAAATGCAACCAATTTATAATCAGTTTAGTTCTAATGTATGTGTGTCCTTAGATTTTTTAATGATCTAGTATTATGAATGTATAGCCTTTCATCTTAATGAATACTGGGCAATAATTTCCTTTCTTGTATGTTTGAAGAATAATTTAAACATCTCTTTAAAGAACTACAAAAATAATGGCAGTAGTCAGCTATAGTGGGTGATTCAAGTCCCCAGTAATCAGAGCCCTTTCCAGCCTATTTCTTTTGTTGTTTTATTGAAATGCATCATGGAGGGTTTCAGGGTTCACAAAAGCTTTGAACCTTAGGTTTTCTGGATAAAAGAAATTACTCAAATGGCAGTGTACCTCATGGGAATTGTAAGCTGGCAAACAGTAGTTGTCTTCATGACAACAGGTTTATTGAGTATTGCAAGTCAAAAATAAAAGTCTTTTTTATTCCAAAAGCAAAATTCTCTCTTTGGGTCACTTTTCTAGATGTTAGTCCCACAGAAGCAGACAATCCAACAGGCTCCTTCTAGTCCCCGTCTCCCACATCATTAAAAAATACCACAATCTCTATTTAAAGAGGACATATAGGGTCCCAACACACTAGTTTTGTATTTGAAGTATTTTGTTTTATAAACACAATATTAAAATTAAATACATTTTTCAGCACAGATTCTGATCTTTACTCCTCTTCCTCTGCTAAACTAACCTAGGTTATCAGTCCTATTACCAGCGAATCAGATTAACACCATCAACTTTTTTTTCCCTTTAGTTTGAGCTGCAGTATCACTTTCCAGCCAACAGGTGGTGCTGTATATTGAACAAGAGAAATATAAAATTGAGCTACATTAGAGACCTTACACATTATCTGTTGGTTTAAAAGTTAAATTTAGATTCCCCCCCCCCCCACCCCAGTGCATGATTGGGGTAGAAGGAAAGGGAGCGAAATGTACCAACCTCCCTTGTTTTAATTTCCCGCTCCCTTTAGGCAATGGAGGTATCGCTAAGTATATTGTATGGGAATTAGGTTACCGCTGTAGTAACTAATCGTTAACCCGATTTACGTGAAATTTTTAATTCATTTATTTCAGCTTAAATTTGTTATTCACTCATCTACAGGAAAAATTATAATTTGATAAATATGCCCCTTTAAGCCATGTTGCCATCACCTTCCACCACAGGATTCACAGGGGTTACATTTGAAACCAGACTAGGTGTAAAATGGACTTGCATTGTACCTAGGTTACTGAACCCTTTTTGTTTAACATGACTACTTTAGTTTGAAACATATATTGTCCATTGCAAATTGGCATGTTGCGATCTAACAAGACTATTGTGCAATGGAGCTTTAGTATTTTCATTATAATATGACTAGTGTGCAATGCAGTTAGGCACTTTCCAGTTTAGTTGGGCAGATGTGCACTATAACATGCATGAGCGGAGAATAAAGAAGCTTTAGCAGCATATTTATCAAAGTGTAAATTCGCCACTTGTCATAATTTGCATGTACTGTAGCAGTCAGCTGTGTATGTTCACTAAACTCTACATTCATGTCCAGATGTGGCAAATAGTCATGTACTAAATTGTGCACATTGGCAAATAAAAGCGGTTAAACTTAAACAGGCAGATTGTCGCGAAATGACGTTTTCCTTATACATAGACAACATATGAGCAACCTGCACGTATTAATATAATAAGGACAATGTCACCATTTTGATGCATTTTGGTTGCTGGTATCTTCGGCAGTATTGACTTCTAGATATGCCTGTGTTAGTAAACATTCACCTAGCAATCTTCAAATATTACTATGAAAAGGGAAAAAGGTTTCATAAATCTCTTATTCAACCCCCAAACCTGAACAAGAGATGAATCATTCGTCACCACTAGTCAGACACAATACTCAGCAAGGAAATGACGCAAGCTATGTCAACACTGTAGTTAAGGAACCAAAGTCAGAAAACAAACATAGTTAAAGGACCATTTAACTGCACATTATAAAACAGTGGGTCTATGATACACCTAATATTGAGATAAGAACAAAAACTGTTTGAACAATCTATTGACATAAAATCTAGTCATTTGGTCGGGTGTTATTTATAGAACTGAATATAATTTTTTTAGTTTAATATGCAACGTAGTAAATAATTTATCTTCATAACATTGAGGGTACCACAATAAAAGTGCAGTGATTTTTGTACCGAGTGGATCCACTAATCTAGTGTAATTGGAAAAAAAAAAAAAAACGCCATTAAAATTCCCAAAAACATTTCATTTGTCATTTTGTTCAGAATCAGAAACATTGTAACATTTTACAGTTTTTATAGCTTCTATTTTCTTGGTAGTGACTGTTGGGTAGAGGTCCGTCTTTTGCATCAGGGTTCATTCATTCACATTTATGCCACTGGTCTTAAGCACATACACAGATCAGCAATATCCTGTATTTATAGGTATCCTTCGTTTCCAGGTATCAATCAGATAATTGTAGATATTCACCATCATATAAAAAATCCACCTCTACGTGGAAGTAGAATGGAAAGTCATAACAGAATACCTCCGTGAAGCATTTGGGGATAAACTTATTTCACTACCTTGTTTAATATATTCCATGAAAAAAACATTTTCTTCATAGGCTTGATAGAGGGTGCTTCTTGTGCTAAGAAGGATGATTAATTGATTGTGATGGAATGCTGGTAATGAATTTCTGAGAACAAACCTTGCTGTCAGATATGTTTTGAGCATATGTATGAGCTAAGCACCTGGGTTCATTCTGAGCCTTCACAATACAGGTACACTAAATATCTCTATGAAATAATTCCTTTAAAATGTAATTATGTTTTTATTAATTTTCAGTGCCAGTTGTAATTTTAGGGCTACATTAGCCATAATCCTTAGTGGCACCCTTAAAGACCTATGCAATGCCCTGGCATTAGTGATTCTCTTGGAAAAAAACACTGCTATCTTTACTTTTAAAACAAAAAAACAAATAGCAGTAAAACCAGAAATTGTGGAGCAGACTTGTTCAACCCCATATACTACTTTATCCACTGCCAGAGGTATGATTTAATGGTTACAGTGAATAAGAGAGTCCACGGGGGTCATTCTGGTAGGTCTGAATTTTCCATCCCTAATTCACTTATAGCGAACTCCCATTATAAAGTCACGACTGCGACAATTTTTTTGTCGCAGTCGCAATTTTAAAATGGGAGAATTGTCGCGGTCGCGACTTTATAATGGGAGTTCGCTATAAGTGAATTCGGGACAGAAAATTCGGATCTACCGGAATGACCCCCTTTGTGTGCTTTGATAGTCATACATCTGTGCAAGGCATTCTACAGGTCGGTAACACACATGAAATTTCTCTGGTGGCTGGCAGATGGACCCCCGGATAGCAGGTTTCTGAACTGACCCAAGGTGAGCCTTGACACTAGCTCTCTAACCTCCTTCATTGGGTGAGTTTTTCATTTTAAGGATCTCTCTATCTAACATGCTATGGTCATGTAGCACAGCTCCACCCTACTCACTACTTCATGCACTGTTCCAAAATGATAGTCCTTATGATATTTAACTTTACGCAGCTAAATGTTTTAGAACTGGGGCAACCTGACCTCCCATGTGGTCCAAACTGAAAATAGCTCTGCTGAGCTGATATTTATATAGCATAAGTAGGAGGAGCTTCCATAGAACGATGAAGAATATAGGCCAGGGCCATTTAGTGAAAACCCTCAGAGAGAGTAGTCTGAACAATTTTAAGCAGCAGTGGACATTTTTCCACTGATAACATGATAAACTATTCATTCTATGTGACAAGGCTCAATGGGGCTTATTCATGAAAGTGCAAATTCTACTGCCAAAGTATATTCGCATCACTTCAGGTTGCTACACTCCCATAGTCACAAATTTGCTACTCCTTATTTACTAAGTAGTGGATTCTCTTACTGAAGAATCAAACATCATCAGAAGCGGTTCCTTGCGTAGTGCAGCATAGTCAGTCAAACATTAGCGGTCACATAGCGACGCATAGCGATGTCATCCTCACAATGCTTGTTATGTCACTATATCCCTAGTTCATGTTGTCACTCGGTCACTGTCTTTATGGTCACTTTTGAATGAACAATCTCATTACACTACATGGGAGCCCTGCCATCAACCCCCTACTTTGCCACTTTGATCTATCAAAGTCATTTGGCTGAATTTGGAGTAGTACGCCTGGTTAAATTCACTACTTTAATATACTCAGACACTTGATGAATAGATGAAGTTCATGATCACTTTAAGCATCCAAATTGGACACAAATTCACCACATTGAAGAGTTTGCTGTATATGTGATGACGGAGAAGTACCAAATGAAAGGGAATTCAGACCTGTTTGGACTTTCATGAAGAAGCCCTGATATGTATTTCCTATATGTCATTATTTCTATTCTCATGGAGCAAAACTGAATGGCAAAATTCAGGAAACAGCAATCAACCATACTCAAGGGGCTGTAAGTGGGAAGTATGGGAAATTTGAGTCTTGGCTTCCTGACTCTATTTGAGATGAGACCCTGAAATTTGGGTCAAACCTCTGGGTCTAAGAGTCAAACCTTCAGAGTTCCCAGGTTTCACCATACTCTTGTAACAGGAAAAATGAAGAGCTTATAAATAATGGAACTCAAATCAATACAACTCAATCCCATTCATGTTTTACAAAACACTTCTATATGATGATCCAGAAATAAAAACAGGGAGCAGGTATAGTTTGTGTTGTACTAACCACTCCAAAGATAGTCACCACTCAGTTAATTCAGAAATCACAACTACACTGAACCTTTGTTCAGTGCTGAGGTAGGATCCAAATAATACATGTAATGTGTACCTTAACTGGTTATTTCTGCCACTACTCAGAATGCAAAAAGCTTTTAAAGTGCGCCTGTCAGCTTGAAACAACATTGTCGACACTGCAGGCTTGTCTGATAGAAAGGCTTTAGGAGGAGGTGCGGATTACTTGATTGACAAGTATGTGCCTCCTACCAGCTTTCCTCCCGAAATATGCACAAGCATATCTGACAGGCCTTAGGGGGCGTGTCAGAGTGGTTGATTGACAGGTTGGGCACAAGATGGCGGCTCCCACAGCTTTAAATCGGGACAAGCTGACAGGTGCACTTTAATGGGAGAGATGCTGAGAGTGAACCAATGACCATGTCATACTTAATCAAGCTTGCAATGTAGATTGACTAATTGATTAATTAATGTACTATTGACTAAAGGCCGAATAGTCACGTAAATCTCTGAATTCGCATCTATTCACCACTTCCCCATGTTCGCTTATTGAACAAACTCTGATGTGGAGAATATGCAACCAATTCGGGCGACTATGATAGTTACGATCTTACATAGATATTTCTAATACTGACTAAGCAGCAGAGTGTGTCGAAGGATTGAATGCGACTAGGTGTTCTGCTCCAATTTCACCCATTTAACTTCGCCACATCACAGTGCCGAATTGGGGGCTGATGGCAGAGCTCCGCATTCTACTTCTATCTTACAGACTATGCCAAACAACGCATCTGGCAGTGATCACCACTGTCCACTTGTTCGACAAGACTATTTGCTGCTTAGTCAATAATGAGAAGTAAATTTGCAACTATTTTGGCAATTCAACTAGAATTGTAGCACGGTGCATTGGACAGATGAATTAACCCTTCAGTCAATAAGGCCCACAGTGTTGGGAATTGTCTCAGAATAGAAATAACTCATAAACATACCGAAAGAATATATACATTGAAGAAACAATTACAAATAGTTTTGCTGCTTTCACTTTATATCAATAAAAAAAAAAACTTGTAATTCTTTTCATCATCAAGTAATATCTTCATTATTATTTACTATAATAGGAGTTTGGTACTTTAGGAAAGAAAAAAAGACTAGAATAACAAGTCATTAATATACCACAAAAGGCATACACATGAATTAAAGTAGACTGTATAGAAAAAAAACATATTAAATAGTGTATAACAAATGTGCTGTAAATTGCAACATAAATTATCATTGAAGCAGAATGCATCAACACATGACTTTAATAAAACACTGTGTCATGAATGCTCCCCAGATGTTCCTTGTAATAGGAAAGCATATTGGAAAGGAGGAGACTAAAACTAGTTGTTGGAAGTGAATACATTCTTGATCTATGGGTTAGCAAGAGCAGAAAATTGGAATATGCTGATCAGTCTGGCAAAGAAATTCTTTCAGCAGCCATACCATTCTCTTCAACATCTGGAGAGGGAGGAATAGGTGCAATTGGACAGGGGAGCAGGACAACTTGCCAAGTAATATGTGGTTTCTAAATCCATCTCACCAGTTTAGCAATTACGCTCATTCCTGACATTTTAAAAACTTCATCACAATATAAGATGTGCTTAATAGCTTGTAAAGTAAGATATGTTTAATAGCTTGTAAAATGTAGGCCTTGGAGAGTACCCCTGAGGCAAAGAGCAATTTGTGCTTCCACACTGGAAGTAATAGGAAAATAAGAATTCCTAATATTGGCGCTAGATGACATTTTCAAGCCTCATGGCTTTTGACCCTGAACACCTTGCAGAAAAAAAATGTAATTTCTGGAGAACACATACCTAACTGAAGGACATGAAACACAAATATTACATATATATACATATATATATATATATATATATATATATATATATATAGTAATGGTACAGTTTAATATGTTGGTTATTATTAGAATGTATTAAGTGTGATTTAATGCAGGGTTATTTTACAGGTCTGTGGGTAATTTTTGTGACTCAGAATCCTTTAATGTATTTATAATAAGAGAAGTTCAGTTTAAAAATGTATCTGTGTATCTCGCTATAAGAATGAACAAGATTGCCACTTCCCCTCCCTCCCCTCCACGACAGTGCCTTGAGATCACACCAGCTGTTAGCATTAAACATGAGGTTCAGCTTTGTATATAATAAGTAAATGGAATGCCATGTGATATTTTCTATCAAACTCTCACAACTGCATAGTCAGTAAGTGTTTCATATTTTCTGAGCTTGACCAGAAAAGATGGGGGGTGTCTAGGCATAGCTAACGGGTTTTTCAGATTTCTAAATCGATATGATGCCATGGTGTTATTCTATGGAATCACTGGCATTAAGTCAAGCCAAAATGGACAGACTTCACATGTTTAATACAATTCTCGTGTTGTTTGAGTGATAAAAAACTAATGAATCTCACATATTTCAGAGGCACATGTTTCATATTTAATACCTGGAGACAATTTTTATGGCTGTGACTTTTTGTTAAAAGAAAAATAAAATAAATAATAAAACTATACTTGCTCCTCCATATAATTGCCTGTCAGCTTTTTCTATTCTTTTTTTCTCATGTTATTCCCTTTCTATCTCACCCATCTCTCATGATCTTTTTGACTAGACATTATCCTCCCTCTTCTTAGGTGAGGTCCGAATTCATGTCCATTCAGCTGTTCCAACTCTGCTTATTCAGTAATCTCTGCAATGGAAATTTGTGTCCAATTTGACACCTTACGATGGTTGTGGACTTACACACCTCTTCACATTATGTTGCATGCGCATGCACACCTATTTACCAAGCATTGGTGCACATCGAATTGACAAATTTGGCAAGGCGTTCAGATTGGCAAAGTAGGGGACAGATGGCAGGGCTCTGGTTTGGCACAAGGCAACTGTACACTCAAATTTAAAAAAAAAATATAGTAATCACCTGACAACATGAATTAGAAATATAATCACATTGAAAGAGTTGTAAAAATCACTTGTAATGTAAGAGGCTTTAATACGGGGACAATAGTGATAACTAAAATACGTCAAAGTGGTGACAATGTCTGTCCTTATAAACAATCCTACCTGTTTATGGTATTTTGATATGAATCTAAATAAATAAGTACTAAAGAAACAGTTAAATTGACATTTTCTCCTTTAAACTGAATCATAGGAATTATGGGTAAATTAGGTTACTTCACTTCGCTTGAACAAATTCACATCACTATGCATCCCCCACTGCCTGTTTTGGCTAACGGAGCCCGACTATGGGCGAAATTTATTAAGCCCGTAAAGACTCGATTCGAGTCTTTGCGGGCTTAATCACGCGAGAATTCTCGCAAGATCATCAAGCGGGATTTCGATTGCGCTTCTCCGCAATCGGGTCTTTTGGCCGAAAGTTTTGTAGCCATAGAACTTATGGCTACCTTTCAGACGAAAGATCCGATTGTGGAGGAGCGCAATCAAGATCCCCGCTTGATGATCGCTTGAGAATTCTTGCGCGATTAAGCCCGCAAACACTCGAATCAAGTCTTTACGGGCTTAATAAATTTCGCCCTGTCTCCATTTATCTTTGCCAAAGGGATCCTCTGTTTACTGAATAAGGAGTAGTGATTTTGCCTCTGTTGGGGTGAATGAACACAAAGGAATGTTGGACCAAGGCATCTTGGCTTACAAGAGACGCTGACTGCAAAGGACCACATCCTACTAGCAAAAGTTTTCATGTACATCCAAGCTATCATAATAAATTATCTGTTTTGCATAAAAAGCCAATTTCCTAAGTATAAGTGTAATTAAAGGTAGCTAGGGACCTGCAAAAGAAAAGCTTTTTTTTTTTTATTGGGGCCCTGGAGATTTTGCACTTAAAACCCCACAGTCTCTCCACTAGTGGGTGCTTCAGCACTGCCTACTTCTGAGCAGTCAGTGGGGCTCTTGGTGGGCCCAGAGATCCCCAGTCTGACACTTCTTCTGAGCATGCTCAAGAAAATCAATGCCCCCTCCCAATGAAGCACTAATAAATGAATTGCTATGAAGTTGGGTACCACATCATTACGGTTTGGACAAAGCTACTGAAAATGGAAGCAGCAAAACAGCGACATAAGAATCATAACAGCATAGATTTGGATAATGTTTTCAGTCTCATTGTGGCAGTTCAGCTTGTCAGAAGGTAAGATTTCTGTAGGATTTTATTTATAGCGGTGGCTTATGTAGCATATTGGTATAGAATGTCACTGTTTTTGTGTAAAATGGTGTAATGTGAAGTGGTTGTAATGTGTATTATGTGGTATATTTTTTGTTATTCTGAATGACATTGTGCAACATATGGGAGCAGCATAGTGTTAAGAGAAAGCAGCAGCCAGTTCTGGAAGAGTTAATCCCGAAATCTCACCTGTGTCTCAGGTGAGCTTGAGTTGCTAATTAAGGGGTTTTATAGAGAGTTTTCCTCTTAGTAAAAATGTTCACTCTCCTGCTGGAGGGGAGGTTCCACCCAGAGAGATATTGTGTGTGTGTGTGTTAAAGGGTACCTGGGGGTAGGAGACCTCTAGGTGTGCCCTAGGGCAAAAGTTGTCCTGCAGAGCTATTGCTGTAGCTGTGGACCTGAGAGTGTGAAGACATTCCTGTGTTGATGGCCCTAGGGGGATGTTACAGGAGGGAATCCTGTGGAAGAAGACTGGCCCTAGCTTAGAAGTAAGTGTAGGGATAAGTTACTGTTATAGGGCGCAGTAGTGAGTGCCAGTGTAGACGCTAGGAGAACGACAACCCAAAGTCGCAACAGAAGTAAGTGAAGGGGCAGCCCCAGAGAGTGAGGTGGACATCCTGCTCTCAGTCAGGGTCCTGAGGTCAGGCCTAAGGCTTCCCTGTGTTCCTGTGGTGCTGCTGAGGTCCTATGCTGTGC
>JAKJJM010079358.1:0-10291 GCA_021901965.1 Pipa carvalhoi
TCTATCTATCTATCTATCTATCTATCTATCTATCTATCTATCTATCTATCTGTATCTATCTATCTATCTGTATCTATCTATCTGTATCTATCTATCGCTCCATGGTGATTTCTCAGCTAGCACCGCTGCCTCAGTTATGTCAGCTTCCAAGAGTGCTGTAAGTTATATTTAAGCGTGTGCCCAGGGGTGCTGTGAGTCTTCAAGCAGCTCCAAGAGTGATCCAGTTGCAGTTCAGGTGTTTCAGGTTCCGCCAGTGTTTTCTATGTGAGTTATCCAGCTGCCATCAGTGGGGGGTTAACCTGAGGGCTGCAACCTGGGAGGTGCCTGCCGCAAAAGCCAGTACCCCCTTGTGGGGGTTTAAAGTTGAAGACCAGGCCCTCCTTAGACTTCGCGCATCAGAGTTAACCAGTGCCAACTTCCACTGTGGTATGGAGAATCCACATCCTATTAAAGTCACATTTGCTCCTGTTCCACTCACTCGCTGTTCCTTCACATATGCACTATACACCGTAGCTCCTCTAGAAGGTGTACCACCTTATCATTCATGTTTAGTATGCTTTAGTTCCTCTAGAAGGCGTAACGGGCTCTGGGTTTGCTATGGCGCCTCTAGTGGCGACCCAGTTCCCATGGTATCCCCTTGTGTGTGTGTGGAGACCCGTGACATAGAGCAAAGGACTGAATCCACTGGAGAGAAATGTCAATATTGGCAATGCACATGGAGGAGGTGGGGAGATCTCCTATAGCTGCTAGATTAATAATGCAGTCTCTGCACTCTGTGTCTCTGCCTCCGGATGCACCAATCATACGTTGTCCTTAATCAAGTCTTGATAGATAAAGGGCATGAGGGCTTGAAACTTGTCGTACTGAGTTTAATAAATTGAATTGCAAGAAAGAATCTCTGTTCTTCTACAGTTTGTCTTTGATAAAGTTTTATCTTTATCTGTGTGACTCATAGGGCGAAATTTATTAAGCCCGAAAAGACTCGATTCATAACTTGTATGGCTATGGAAATTTTCGGGGCAAATACCCGATTTCCAGATTATGGAAATCGAAAAACACTGATTTCCATAATCTGCAAAACGAGATTCCCACGGTCTTTCCGACTTTAATAAATCTCGCCCATAATTTCATGCAAAGTGAAATCACAAGTGTCAGGTTCAACATTTGAATAATAAAAATAATTCTTCTAGTTATAATTCATGCCTCTGACCCCCACTGCTTATGTACTTGACTAGGTGAGAGGTGCCCTTCTGTCTGAGCCATCTATAAGCAAGGCCCTTTCTTGCTATAAGGAAAGCTGACACTGTAAAATTGATGCACTGCACCTAAAGGTTTCAGTTTTCTAAATGTGATCCTGTGTGCCTTGTACGTAGCAGCTTCACTGATCCATCATCCATGCATACACATATTTTTTCCCTCTGGACTCTTGTTTTTTCCTTGTGGTTCTTGTAGTACCTGGGCCACTGGAAAGGATATGGACCTGGGCCACTGGAAAGGATATGAACCTGGGTCACTGGAAAGGATATGGACCTGGGCCACTGGAAAGGATATGGACCTGGGCTACTGGAAAGGATATGAACCTGGGCCACTGGAAAGGATATGGACTGGGGCCACTGGAAAGGATATGAACCTGGGCCACTGGAAAGGATATGAACCTGAAGAATGTTTTGCAGACTTAGCAGTTTGTGGGTTTATTCTTGATTAGAACTTCAAACTTAAACTGATCTTTATCACCTACTGCCTTTTATAAGTCTTGTCTCTTTACTGTTTCTGATGCCTATTTATTAGACTCTGTTTTCTAAGCTTCTGGGAAGTGCTTGCCTCCATGTAGCATTCCAGACTCAGCTTTGTTACATGATTTTGCTTGTTTGTTCCCTGTCCAGACTACCTGCTTGATCTCTGAACTCTGCTGGCCCCAGTTTTCTGGGCTTTTCCTGATTACTACCTGCCCAGATATCTAACATGACTTTCAGACCTTAACTGCTGCCTCCCTTCTCCTCTCTACATATGTTCATTCCTGTCTGTCCTGACAAGAAGGCAGTTGACAATTTGGCTGGGTAAATCCTACATAAACACATTTATCCAAACCTCAAGGCATATAATTTTGCAAATGGTAAGGTATTCAGCCCACCCACCTCCATAACTGAGAGATCCTTCTGCATTTCCATTTTTCTTGTAACGAATGTAGGGATATTTAGCTTGTCTCCCTACAACAAATGTTGACCCCCCACTTGACATTTAATACATCCCCCTCCCCATAGTTTATAATTCTGGCTACCATCCTAACTATCTCCAGGTGAAAGAGGAGAAGATGAACTAAATTATCCTTGAAAAGCAACTCGCCCACCATCTCAAACTTTAAAGAATTAAGATCTGCGAAATAATCCATAAAGGAAACAGTGAACTACCTCTTTAAACTGGAATGCCTCCTACCAAGTATAAATACCTCCCAAGCATCGTCAATGTGCTAATGAGTGTCTGAGAAAATCCTAAGCCCTGATGTGTTTTAGTTAAAGCAGACTTCTGAAATAGCTGTGGCTTCTGTATTCAGAGAGCGCATCTCTCACCTCTGTGTAATTGGTGTCATGGTTTGCATTTAAAATAAAATTTCTCCTTTTTTAAAAAAAAAAAAAATGATCTTTTTGTTATTGTTATTTCCTAGACCTTTTGAGGTAGAAATAAAGTAAACTTTTTTTGTTGTTGTAAAGGCATTGAGCTTTTTATTTGATATTTTGCCTAAACCAACACATCTTTCATGTTTATATGAAGTAGATCATTCAGAGGCTTCCAATGACCTTTGCAGAAGACCATTAACAAGCAAATGCCACCAAAAACAATACTGTTATTTTTAAATATATATATATATATTTACTTTAAAAAATCAATGATAATGTATTATAATGTGTCTGTTTTACAGTAATAAGGGCTTATTTATATAGGGGATAATGCACCCCTTGCTGTAATTTATAATGATATTATTAGACACAGAGTCCTTCCATGACCATAGTACATGCTGCAGTAATACCATATTTCAAAGAATATGTAGGTTATTGTCTACATTTCCCACGATGCACTGCAAGATATTTAGTCACACGATAAAATCAGATGTGGACAGAAGTCTTAGTTAACTCATCATTTTGTCATTATATCTTTACAACCCAGAAATAATGTTTCAAAGCATGCATAACTACACATCCCACAATCGCTTGTGACTCACTGGAAGGGTACAGTGGCATTTTGAGGGATGCTGAGGCAGTTAAGAAAAGTGGAGTGGAGAAGATTAAGCATTAACTTGTTTCAAAATAAAGGAGTGGGAGTGATGGTTGCTTTCAGTTATAATTGGATAGTTCTGATGTCAGAACTAGCCAATTGTAAGGTTATAATTTACAGGAAGTTCCATGCACTTCCTGTGTGTACTGTGTATTAAAAATTAGAGAATTAAAGCAAATACCTAATTGGTAGCTGTTGGTCACCACACCTATGCAAGTTTATGGGGGATATTTACTAATGTTGAAATGTTTTCCAACTAGTTCGTGCAGGAGAAACAGGCCTATTTTAATCAATATCAGTTTTCTCTTATTTACAAAGCTGATCAAAGCCAATTTTATTGCCCAAAACCGTTAGCCTGTCTGAGCCTTCCGTAAACCATTATACCCTATGGAGTTGATCCTGCTTTCCCCTGGAAAAAAAGGATATTGACTTGAAATGCAAGATTAACCTAATAAAAAAAACTGCAAAGTGTGCCACTTCCAACTGATCGATATTCATCCAGAATGATTTATTTCAGTGGAAAAAACATTTTACTGATCCTTTATAAATCATAGGAATCGAAAAAGGACAGAGAAATTAATATTATCAACGAAACAGGGCACAACTAATCAATATGGTTGAAATGGTCTTAGTAAATATCCTGCAGTATATCTATTTTAGTAAACAAGCCAGTTAATCAGACCTCATGCTTGGGATCTGGGGTAATAAGAAGAGTCAGGTGTACATGGTGCCCCTTCTATAGAGGCTACAAGAAGCAGTAAGCTTGTACCAACCCCCAGACCTCCCTTCTGCAGATGTTGTTTATATGGGCATTACAATGATTCGCAAATCAGAATAACTGCAACAATGTATTGAAGTCATACATTTTAAGGGTTCGCTGAATGAGTACATTGTATGAATTTTCAGGATGCTTTATTTCTTGTCAGTGCTTACAAGTGGGCCACAGTCAGTGTTGTAACCTATAGCAACCATCAATCAA
This sequence comes from Pipa carvalhoi, assembly GCA_021901965.1. Classification (NCBI taxonomy): domain Eukaryota; kingdom Metazoa; phylum Chordata; class Amphibia; order Anura; family Pipidae; genus Pipa; species Pipa carvalhoi. Next base: position 4,250 of record JAKJJM010079358.1, read on the forward strand.
TGATTAGGTTTGGTTGGTTTACTGTAGTTGGAATTATTTAACATAGGTATTAAATGGGTTGCAACACTAGTCTGCACCTGTGCTTTTGTACAGACTCCTAAGAGCTATCCATACTTATTTCTTAGGATTACCCAAGATCACTCAAGTAAGTAAAAATAAAAAGAGTAAAAATATCAGTAGGTGCACACGTTATTGACCATGTTCACTTTAATTGCACCAGGATAACAAATCAATACATTTCTTAGTGATGCTGCCATTAATAAGAAATTGATTTGGGAAGAAAATATATAAATGACATGGATAAAGAAAGAGTTACTATTAGGGGTGTGGAGAAAAGAATAAGGGATCCCCTGCTAACCAATTAGGCAATAATCTGAGAAGTTCCTACACAAGACTGGAGCACTGTAAAATAAGTCACCAACAGTTATTTGACTACCTAGTTATCAGGTTAATTACTTATTCTCATCATCTTCACTTTAGATTTTAATTGACAGAGAAAGTAGGGGGAGCTTCTGTAAAAATAAAAATGTAAATTGAAGATAGCTTAATATATGTAAACTATATTGCTAAGCTATTAACACTAGTGATTACATAACTTTGATGACTATACTGTTTTAGTTAGCCCAATAGTTTTTATTTATTTATTATTTCTTAATGGTTGTTTTTAATATTAGTTCTGACAGAGATTAGTCATTCTTTCTCTTCAGTCTCTCCCAAGTGTGGAACTAAAGAGACAGTAAATATATAGTGTTCTTTGAGGATATGTGACAGAATTAGAGGTTGATAAACTTACTCAAGGTACAATCAAAAGATCTGGAAAAGCCTTCCTGAAAGGAGCAACATTGTGGGGTTTGGGGTAATGCTAATTAAGATGTTGGCTTGTGTAATATTTATATAATCTGGATTTTGTTTATTAGGGGACCCATGGCTATTAATGGGGTGTTTCTAATAGACCAGAGTAAATATTTAATTAGCTCTTTCTTACATTCGTTAGCTAATATCTTGGTATTTAAAGAAAGGAGCAGAGACAGGACCTGTCTTTTTCCTACATTCCAGTACAGAGAATTGAAGAGGACCCTCCAACCTTACAATACTTGATACAGACCTCCCTGTAATCTCCAGCCAGCTTGCTTACTGTGGATGTGATGTTTAACCTTAGCCAACATAAACTTACCAACACCAATCGTGTAGAGTCTGGGGAGCACTGTGTTAGTGAGCTCTTGGCAAATGTTCCTTTTGCCCGTTTATTAAAGAGCCTTTGGCTTGGAGTTAGCTAAAGCATTAAATGTGATCAGTCTTATGAACATTCTTCATTCAGAGAAAGGGGGTTATTCATGAAATTCAATAAATGTAGGTATGCTCTGACAGATGCAAATTGACTTCTCCTTATTCACTAAACTACCTTTCCCTTGGCGAAGAAGAGACCAAGTTATCCTAACTGTATCTTTCTTATATCAATGTTAATATCAACAATTAATAGGCAGGATTGATTATAAGAAAGGACAATTTCAGCAGTTTGACACATTTTAGTCACCACTATTGTTGCTGTATTAGAGTTATCTAAATTCTAACAAGTAGTTTTTGCATCCCTCTCTATGCAACAGTATTCCTAGTTCATGTTGTCACCTAGTCTCTATAATATCTTTGTCTCTTGATTGAACAGTCACCTTACGAATAAAAGGAACCCTGCTGTCAGCACCCTACTTTGCCATGTTAATCTGATGAATTCGGAGCAGTACTCTGAATTTGCCACTTGCTTGATAAACAGCTGAATAGTCATCACATTTGCAAGCAAAGTGATATGTACAGCTCCCGAACTTGAGGTAAGTTGTAGGGTGTCAAATTGGTTGCATATTCCCCACATAGAAATATAATGGAGTTGAGTAAGCAGTGTAGAAGTGGTGTATGAACGAAGGAATAAAGTATGGTGAGAAATTTGTGCTTTCTTTCAAATAATTATATCTTTATCCCTCCTTAGATCCCATTGTCAGAAAGTCATGTTTGACAAACTGGTGGCACAGTGACACACAAACTGGTGTACAACAGAGATTATACTGTACACTTTTTTACTTTAACTAAAGTATTTACTACTGGTTACAGTCATGGACTTCACTTAAGAAAATGACTCCAAAGGCATTTCAGTAGCTGACATTTTTATGATATGTTAAGGACAATTCACATTGTGGTTAATTAAACAATCCTATTGTTTAGTTTGTCTATAAGATGAATGTACAAAGCACAAATAGGCAGTACAGTGCCCTAAAACAAGGAAATTTAAAGAATATCTGGAGACACAACAAAATAACCTGACATTTTAGATGTGTATGACTTTAATTATGCCCCTTGGCCTACTTTTCTTGAGTTTTGCATACAATATTTTAACAGCCCCAAGGTGTATTAATAATGTATAATTATATATTAGACATAGTGCATTTGTAGGGGCTTGACTCCTGAGTACTGCATGCCTTTCACAGCAATTAAAACAAACATTTAAGGAACCCATCAGGACATCACACTTGTATGTAATACACAACTTTGTAGGTTTGGGCTATGACAAGTATTCCATCTAAAGCAAATAAATGAATATGGATGTACTACATTTGTATTACGTAAAGAGGAACTCTGGGTAATTCTAGGCATTTAAAGGTTAAGTCATAGGAAGCACATTCTTGATTGAAATACATTTCAGTTTAATGGTCCAGAAATCAGATGCTCTTCTAGCATGACAAAAAGAAGTGTATGTTTAGAGGGCAGGTGTGTGAAGTGAGTGTTTGTGAATATTTAAGTAGAGTTATGAACACAAGAGGAGTATATCCATCAACTGGTTGTCAGGAGAAACAGTAAAACAGCAGATGAAGATTTAATGGCTGCAGGCTGCATCTCATTCAAGTAATCCAACTAGACAAATAGATGGTTAAAGCAAATCATCGCTGTCCTTCACACAATAACCTCTGTACAGACAAAAATATTTCTCGCATGCATTAGTGTTTGTGACCATTTGTGCATATGGGTGTCGCCTGTATATGGAATGTTAAAAGTGAAATGTGACAATTCTGCACAGCCCATGTTTCTTTTTAACTGTTTCTCAACATCTCCTGTGGTAGCAACAGTAAAGGACGCATACAATAGCTTGTATATATAGAGCGGGTTTGTTGCCCTAACACAGCACTTGAGTGACAGGAAGGCTTGGCAGGTTATAGCAGAAGGGGAGTCAGTTATACGGAAAATGAAAGGGTTCCTACATGCACAACATTTTGTTGTCTACTTGGTTCCAAGTTTCAGCATATGGCAGAATTGCTAGCAAGGCATCCATGCAAACCCATGAGCTCTGTTATATGTAGGCATTAGGGACAAAATCAGAGGAGGGGGGGGAGACGTTAATTATTTTAGAGAAAAAGCCCAGGTGAAGGACCTTCAGGATGGTATTTTCAGTCATTTCAGGCCTGGCAACAGGAGGTTAGGGCAATTATCGCAGGGGTCAGAGAACGTATGCAAGGAGGAGGTTTTAGGGTGTTGAGAGAGCTGACTACTCTGTAGTTCGTATGGTTGGGATGGGCTGTACCTATAGGGTGATGGTGCAGCTGTCTCAGGAGAGAATATGAAGTTAAAATGAATTTTAAAATATGCATGGGAGGAAACAGAGAAGATAGCAATGCTTTGATAGAAACACATGAACCAGGGCTCACCTTATTTCAAGAAGAGCTGTAGGCTAAATCATTTAGATACCCCAGTTCTATTATTAACATAAAATATGTAATGACCTTAAATTAATATATACTATTGCAGGAAGCCTATATCAAAAAACTAGATATAGTCACATTTGGGCAATGAAGTGTTAGTATGATTGAAAAAAACATAATTAAAAAATTCAAGCTGGAGCAGTTAAAAGGTACCTCTAGTGGTATAGTACCTGCTATAATATAAAAGGGTAGGTATAAACAAGCATTTTTATTAATATGACTTATTAGAAAGATTGTAGAAGTCAACATTTCTCAGACATAAAAAAATCATATTTGCCCCACCCCCACTATAACTCACAGCTAATCATGCGAGGACGGAACAGACTGAATTTTAACTAATCTTGACATTGGTGGGTGTACTCTTGTTGCCAGTGTGAAGGAGAAAGAACTGGAAATTTTATGTATTGAAGCCTAGGCATGCACTGTGCACACAATAGTATTTATGGGGGAACAAATAGTGGTCTGACAGAAGCAGCTATGCTTGTACACGCATTGGCTCTTATTAGGAGTTGAGTGGATGTCCCATGAGAAATTTGGAGACCACAAATACTTTTTTTGCAGCTCAGCTGCTTTCATCAGACTAGGCACATAGGATGTCTGCATACCCAATGTATACAATTGGCAGTTCTTTCTCCTTCAGGCTATCTGCATGAGCTCCCACACCCACCACTGTTGTGATTGGTTCAAATTCTCCCAGTCAAATCTCAGTGTCACTGTCAGAGCTGTTTCTACCTCTCATGGTTAGCTGTGAGCAACAGTGGGGTGGGGGCATATATAAACATTCAATCAATGAAGCCACTTCTTAATTTACAGTTCCAAGTAATCAAACAACAATTTAACATGGCCAACAACCCAAATCCCCTGCCCCAGTAACCTAGTTTTTACTCCAGTCCCTTATCTTAGAAACTGTATGACTACATGCATTTCTCTTACTTTCAGGGTTGTGTGACCCATATATTGCACAGAAATCAAACCAACAATCCTTTCAATATCAAAATTTACTGCAAACCGATCCATTCATCCATATTCCTTTAAAATTAGTTGCAAGTCACAACAGAACCAGGAGATGGAGAAAATTATTTTTAAAGGCAATGATATGGGAAAGCAGTCTGTGAAACAAAACGATAATTATGTATTTACCTCTATGAACCAACAACCCTTCATGAAGATGAAGAGATAAAGACAATTGAAGCACAAACACATCAAATTGAAGTAGGTTTTTAAAAGTAATGGTTTTGTGTATGCAACATTTAATACAAACAAGGTACTCATCTAAAATATGTATTAAAGAGGAATCCCTTTAAATTAATTTAATGCAATCTATTGATGATCAGTAAGAGTCCTTTCTGAAAAGCCTGTCTGAATTTTTTCATGCATGTGCCTCCTGGCCTGTCATTTTGTATACAATTAGTTTTAATGGAGCCATGTGCAATGCGCCAGCTTAATTGACAAGCAGCCAATGCATTTTATGTGTCCAGTTTTTAAGGGATTTATTGGCAAATCAGACAGAGAATAATGAAGGCTTAGTGAGGCTCAACCTACTAAAAACTATACCAGCTATCACGAGCTGTTTGGTGAAACAAAATTTAGTATTAGTTCCCCAAAAAACATTTGCATTTGCTTTATGACTAGAAACTCTACCATTTTAGCCTAACACATTAACAAATTTGGAATGCTTAGCAGTATTACTAGAAGCAAGTGGGACCTGGTGCCATATTGGGGTCTAGACCTCTTGTAGTATACACGACTGTATACTACTATAATTTGGCTTAATTATTATCTTTTGCTGTATCCCTATGCTATTTACCATTTTGTATAATTGTATATTTTTGTCTAAGCTCCTTAGGAGCAGTTTGCCTTGTTATATTTAGTAGTGTCCAGCAGGGGGAGAAGTATATTGGGATGTTATAAAAACCCTTAGAACAGGAAGTTCTAGGCAGAACATGTGCTATGGGAACAGAGAAAGCACAAGAGAGAACAGAATGTGATAATTTACTGAATACTGAATTGATAAGAGAAAATGAACATGTGATTATCGTTTATGCATGTTGGAATTTACCCCCTTAAGATGCTGGACTGCTTGATGTGACCAATAAAAGTTATTTTTCGTTTTGGAAGAACACTGCTGTCTCACATTGACTTCTTTTGGCTTGACCTGGGCCTACAGAACAGGAAAGGACTCTTGTAAAGAAGGCAACCATTTATTTGCTAAGTACCACAACACACAGGCATCCCTAATAGAACTGTAGCGACAACTATACTTCTCATTTTAATTGTAACTGAGCTGGACCCTGCGGCCTAT
>JAKJJM010079528.1:0-11671 GCA_021901965.1 Pipa carvalhoi
CGGATCGGTACAAGTACCTGATTTCCATATTATGGAAATCGAGAAACACCGATTTCCATAATATGGAAATCGGGACTGCAGTTATTAAGCCCGAAAAGACTCCACCGCCCAAAGCATTTGTTAGAACATGATATGGAAATAGGTATGTTGTTTTAGGTAGCAGCGGGTAAGTTATATCTGTTTTCCATAATTTTACAAAAGAAAATATAGGGGCTATTCTTTTCTTTGAAAAGAATTGTTGTTGCAGACATAGATTTCCTTTTTAAGAGAATGGGTAAATAGGTGGATGCTTTGTTACAGCCATATGTAATCAAGCTAACTTCATGCTTAAATGGTACTAAACATTCAATATAAAATTGGTTGTCTGGTTGACAGTTGGCTGAGTATGGACATAGCATCACATAATTCTTGCATTCCACTAGATTTAGGCATCCAGGCAATCAAATGGGTGATAGATAAAGAAAACACTTACTCTGAAATTTCAATTAATTACATTGTTGAAGACATTGGGTTCCAATTGGGAAAATATAATTTATGTTTGGTGGGGATTTCCAACACAAAAAACATGGATATCAAGGGGATACAAATTGCCCCTGCTTATGCAAACACCTATATGGGTTGGGAGGAATGGTTCTGTGGGTCTGGGAGTTACAATCCTTACTGACCGTATAGTAGGTATTTATAGAAATATTGATAACCTCTTGTTTATATAGGATGGGAGTGACAAGGAAGCCAATAAGTCAGTAAACTATGTAAGCAATAATGTATTAACCTGATCTCAATGAGGAAAATATTGTCCTTCTTAGTGTAATACTTACAGGTGATCAGACTAGTGGTAAAGTTGATAGAAATATATATAGGAGACATCTTACATCAATTAATGCATTACCCAGGGAAAATAGTTAATATCCTAGACATTTTGTAAGTAGTATTCCTATAGCTCAGTATTTAGGATTCAAGAAAATCTGTTCCGATTAATATTCCTGAAAGTAACATCTTTTTAACATTTTTGTTTGAAAGTCAGAAGATACCTAAATCTGAAGGTTTTGTTTTTTTGAGTGAGAGAGAAAGAACTACTTTAAGGTCAGACCTATTACAATGAAGAAGAACCTTTTCCGACCAAAAGAAAGTACCCACCCACTCTCATTTTTGAGGCAGTATTTGTATAAAAATGTTATAAAAGATACATGGCTGTCGAGTGTAGCTGATTACATATGTGGAGCCGCATGAATTATTTGTTTTGCGTTGCATGTCTGCTACCTACACTTTTGTTCAGCTACATAACAACACCAAAAATGTTGTTTCTTTATTTATGGGCCACATACACGTTAAAGGGATATGCACATCAACACATTTTGGACAAACAAAATAGTCATTGTGAAAATCACCCCAGTTCAAGGGCATGACTTATTTTGCCTTTTGGTTCCAACAATTGTTATTTTGTGATTGTATAACGTTAGACTAATTTTAACTGGAGACTGAGTATAGTTACTATTTTGCATATATACACATATCCATTTTAAATATGCGTTGATTTTTTTTATTTTAATGTGGGTATATTAGTTAATGGTGTGTCAAAGGGAAATTTATGTTTTCAGCACTTATTAGTTTGAGTCTTTAAATAGGGAGGAGGAGCCAGAGAAAAAAATTCTATGGATAAGTTTCAGCGTGAAATGCTTTAGACCAGTGGTTCTCAACCTGTGGGTCGGGACCCCATTGGGGGTCGAATGACGATTTGCCAGGGGTCAACTAAAACCATCGGAAATATAGTGTTTGAATGGGGTTGCCCAATAATAATTAATGAACGGGTGTCGCCAAATCACAGGGAATTGTACTAAAGGGTCACGGCAATAAAAAGGTTGAGAACCACTGCTTTAGACTGTTTACATTGTAATTTTAGAGAAGGGGGTCCCATTGTACAATCTACCGCTCCCCTGAGCTTGTGCAAAGATCGGCACTGGGTACCCATCCCCACTGCAGCACCACCCCCACTGACTAATTTATAACCACTTACCGGGAGCTTGGAGGACGCAGGCAGGCACTGCAGGACAGAAAAGGAGTTGCAGCGTGACCCTTATTGGTGCACCACTGCTGTTTAGTTTTATAACCTCACTAAATGTGTTTTTAATGACATAGAATGCATAATGATGTTTGAACACCATATATAAAGCATCAGTGGATTGGTTCTTTTTCTGGTCTTCAGGAGTAGGTGCTTACTTGTGCACACAGCATTGAATTAGTCAATATACAAGCTATTCTTACAAAGCAGTGGATTAAAGTGGTCAGTTTTTGCTGTTTTATGTTAAGGAACCCTACTTACAGGTTGCAATGTGGGCCAAATTTAGAGCACTAGAATATCCAGATACTCTTTAGTCACATTTGCTAGGCTTCCCTTTAGAATTCTAAAATGCTCTTTTTAAAGATTGAGCTGGCTGCTTTTTTAGCCAGGCAAGATTTGGTGACACAGGTAGTTGGAGTGGCTTGAAAAGGGGTAGGGGTGCTTGGCACTTATTCCACACCAGTAGTCAGCAAATTGCTCCAAGGAGGGAGCCATATTGCTACCTCCTCCCCCGGCGCCCCTTTCCCAAAGAGCCGCAAAGGGGGAGGAGCGAATGCACCCAATCCCATGACCTGCCGATGTCCAATCAGGAGCTTTGGAGGTCATGGGGGCAGAGCTAGAGAGTACGTCGCGAGCCACAGAGTGGCGGCTGAAGAGCCGCATGTGGCTCGCGAGCCGCACTTTGCCGACCACTGTTCTACACTATGCAAGGTTACTGAATTGCTGCTCAGCAGTATAACAAAATACAGCAGTTGCTTGTTCTGTATAAGAGTTGAGTACCTCATTTGCAGAACCTGTTTTATGTGTGAACTACCTCATAACAAGGCAAAACAAGCTTCAAACAGCAGAACAGCCACTTACATTCAAGAGAATGAAATCACATTTTCATTGGTGGTCTTGACACTGGCTTTAGCTATTTTAATTATATAAAATCAAGCTGGCTAATGGAATAGCTATGTGTGCTTAGACTTTCCCTATTTGCATAGCTGAGGAAAGCATACTCCTGTCTTTATGCATTTAAACACAAGCAATTCACTTAGATGAACCACTTTCAAAACTACTTCAAAAATTCTAAAGCTTTTCCATACACCTCTAATATAGACAAAACTTGCAGAAAGTTTAGTAGTAAAGTGGCTATGCCTCCCCACATTATTCATACCACCCAACCACTTATGATAGGAGGGGCATCCTCGATAATTTAAGATGGTGGGTTCAAGCCTACCTAAGAGCCTCCAGATCCTTATTTTTCTTAAATATAAAATGAAACATACCCTCTGTACTCAGAGTTTCTCCACTCACTAGTTGCTAAAATAAATGTATTGCTTTTAACTTGTACTTTTTCCTCGTTGGTCTGAAATGCTTTGTGAGACTTGACATTTAACTGGGCCATTGCACTTCTGTTGAAAACTTGACCCTAAGTTCATAATTGATTCCAATAAATCCATTTAATTTTACAAGTTAATTAATTAACTGATTCTTATGAATAAATTATAAACCATCAGGGAATTTGTACTTAGACAGAAAACAATCTCCCTAGGACTGAAACTGTGGGAGGTTTGATTTTCCCTGAGCAGGTACACCACTCATACCATTATTCATTAAAGTTGAATAAATATGAAGATGGTAGGAACTAAAGATAAGTTTACCAAACAAAAAGTACATAAATCAGATATTTTGAAAAGCCAATCAAATAAATGTACTCATTACAACCTACATGGGGGGGGCAACATAATTCGGACTAGCTGTGTTCATTCATTTAATAAAATAAATTAATGAACAGAGGCAAAAAAAATTATTGTTAATTAATAAAGATCTTTAATTCCACTGGAAAACCATTTGTTGATGCAGGTACTTTCCTAATTACTATCTACTTTGTGGGAGTATTTTTTCCATTTGGGGTATAGTGACTCAACATCTAAAGGTTTTGTTTATTATCCCAATCAAACATACATCGGAGGGGAGGTTTTTATGACATTACAGGGATACTACAATAATAAAGGCATCATGCTGTATTGTAAAATATAATTATAGTCTGGGAAAGATTTTACAGTAGGTAGTATCTTTTAAACATTTTTTTTCACCCTGTGAATGGTGAATTCAAGGTTGAACAATTGTTGGAATATTGAGAAAAGATATTAAGCAGGAATAATTTCTGTTATTAATTCAGCATGCCCAGACAGAGTGAAACATTACACGGAAGAGAACCTAAAGATTCCTTTAAAAATGCAAATAAAAATTGGTGTTGCAGTATATTGATTGTACCAGTACTTTATGTCTTAGAGCGATACCACAAATGACAAATGCTCCCATATTTATACATTAGCAACTAAAATATGTATATTTTATGCCAAGTTTTCCATTACATATGTATGAAAAATGAATAATGATTATGTTGGTAATGTGCATGATTGCAAAGTCAAAATCTAATCTTCAAACTGCATTCAGACTATGAATGTGTCACCTATTATAAGACCTTAAAATAAGCCAAAATGCTAAAGCTTCTTATGGTTTTACTGTATATAAATGAATTCAAATAAGTTGGCTGTCTTCAAACACTGCAAAAAAAAAATCTGCGTCCTTACTAAGCAAATGAATCTATAATTTGTTCAGTTTTTCAATAATATTAGGGGCATTGTGATATCATTAACTAAAATAATTTTCTTTTCAAAATTAAAGTGAGAGAAAATTTGAATTAAAAAATAAAATTTGATTAGAAATTATTTTAGTAGGCCTCTTATTTTCATTAACTGATGTCTGCACTGCAATAGGTCTAATTTTCTCTTTCATTGTCTATCCTCAATATCAAGTTTCTATTCTGCAATTAGAACATGTTGCATATATTCTAACCATGATATGTATAGAAATGGAATAGTTGAAGTATAAGAAAAGAGACTTTATTAGTATCATAATATAATTCAAAGGCACCCATGTCATTTTAACTTAAATAAAATAATAAAATTATTTCCTTATGGTTCATTGAAGATTAGACCACTTAACTGAAATAATCAGCATAAAAGATATAATTTTAATCATAATTGGTCACAAAGATGTTAAGGGGGATATGAAATGACATTCTGACCTTAACATCTGTCCCAGAAGTCACTAAACGAAAAAAATTCTTCAAAGGTCATCCCGCAACAGATTGTCGATGGTTTCTTTCTATATGACTTATTTATGTTTCACTAAGGGGATTTTTGCCATTCACCCAAGAAAATTAATGTTAAACAATTGATTTAGGTGTCATTTACATGTGATATCTCGTTAATCACATTATGGACATCAAGATGGAATTTTTATGCTTTAATTATTCTTATCTGCTTATATTTATAGGTTTAATTAACTAGCTCGGGCAGGACTACCATGGTTGCAAAAGTCGAAGGTGCAACCAGGCGCTTACTCCCTATTAGCCCAGCTGTTCTGCTGTACAATTGTACTGCTAAACCCTGCAGACCAGCAGTACATTTCCCACCCCTTCCACAGAAGAGGTAAGTTAACTTTTCAGATGGAGATTGTGAGGGTTGCGGAGCTAGAAAAGCAGGAAGGCCAGGGTACATATTAAAGATAGGAACTGGGTTAGCAGTGGGACACTACTGTCATTTAGCGATGGTGTTAAAAAATAAATCTAACAAATCTAATTGGGTAATAGCAGTACACCATTTCACAATGTGACCTCAAATGAAACAGAGCATAACTGTATATTTCCCTATAATATGGATATTTATCATGAACGATTTACGTTTTCTCTTAGACACACTGGCTGTAATAAAGAATGTACACCATATGGGAACATATTAATAATATGAACACGTGAATAAATGAGGGATACACAGCTTAACAGTTTGACATTGCATGACATACAAAGAATGTGATATATGTCTGCAGCTGTGCAGAGAGAACTATGGCTACAATATGAAGTTCAGTTTTTACTCTCATAAGGACACGTGGATTAATACATTGTTTATATTAGAAGAAGTTTTGAAGTGTGCACAACAGCTGTGAACATGTTAATAATACACCTGACGTATAGGAAGAATTCAGTAAATGAGGGATAGAAATGAATTTTACAGCAGGAACTTCTAAGACAAATGTACTAAAGTTGAAAATGATTTTTTTTTTTTACTTTTTGCCTGAAAATCGTATGTAAAAAATATGTTTTCGCCTGTTTTTCACCTGATTTCCCAGCATTAAAAGGGTCAAACATGTTTTCAACTTTTTTTGCTCTCTCTTTAGGTGATTTAACCTTAACCCCACTAAACCGAACTCCTCCTCGTTCCACTATCATTACCTTCTTCTTTGCTTTTTTCCAAATGTATTGCGTCAACTTTTTCCTACAAAACATGACTACTTCCATTTGTTTACGTCTCTTTAATTATATATGGAATGTATTTATTAAGGCACATCAGATAAGTTGCTGTAGCACTTGTATTTCCAGTAACATTGTTCATTTATTAAATCTAATTTGGATTCATCTATGTAATGTGCACATCTGAATATCCTAAAACATTTAAAATTTGGGGAGATAAATTATAGTAAACAATTGTGCATTTGTGTCGGTATCTTTAAAATCAAAAGCTTTAAATTTTAGCCTACAATGAACTGTTCTCCATAAGGAAAAAAAGAACTTGATGTATTCTGCTTTGTGGAATGCAAATCTTGTTCCCTTCTCTTTGTACTGACAGCTCTGTTACAGTTCTGAACTACCTGTACATGGCACAGATGTGTTCATGTGGGAACTAAATGGATGAGTCATTTTTGACATGACATGGAAAGGGCAGACTAAGTTGTACATGGAAACAGGAGCCTTGAGATCTGTTCTATGAGATCAGCATCTGTGTTCAAGTAACTAATAGACGTCCATGAAAAATTAAGCAATACCATTTAGACAGTGTTTAGCCATTTACAAGAGAAAAAAATCTTTTAGAAAGTGCTTGTCTTTGGGATTGAATATTGTGAGTGCAGAAGCAGATTAGCACTGTGTAGTAATTAGAGTCAATGTCTCCAACAAACAAATTATTAAAGAATCTTTAGCAACTTTCATTTAAAGAGCTCTATTAGCAATTTGGAAAACACTATTTAGCGTTGAAATACGAGTGGGGGAGTGATTTACCGACAACAGTTTCGAGATGCTTTCATTATTGATTTACTATTTGGATATACGCATAATCAGCTAAAGGCTTGATATCTAATCAGAAATGTTTTTTTAATGGTATAGATATTTTATTGCTTGCTGTTATCCTTATATTCATATATATATATTCAGTTGGAATGTCACAGCATATCTAGCCATGAAAGAAAAACGCTTTTGATTACTGATGAATAAGTCCTGGTAGTTTAGCATCTGGGGAGAAAGCACTGACTTTGATTCTGTATATATATTTCTATTACTAATTGTAGAGGATTTTTCAGATATTGAAACTTACATTTTAGAACCTGGCTGAATCACCAACAGATTGGCCCAATAGGGGTGAGCACTAAAGTACTAGGAACATCAGAAAAAGAAAATTGCCATTTGGATTGACTATTATTCCACTGCAGTAATTGTAAATATGTTATCTTTGAATTTCTGATTGTTATTGATTTGTGTTATTTTTCTCTTTGCGAGTTACAGCTATCATTTAAAGAACTAAAGCTCAAAAAATATCCATATTAAGTAAGTACCTTATAGTAAGCTCAACCGATGTAGCCACAGCTTCAGCTCTGATGTATTTTCTCTGCACGGAGGCAGACTTCAGAGCATTTAGGCTTACACGGGAGCCGGTGCAAAGCCTGCCCCTTTATACAAATGACCGTTTACATCATCACGTTCATTGTGCCTGGTGAGAGGATTTCTCTCATTGAGGGACCAATGAGCGTAATGATGCAAACACTTTTTTCACCACCGGTGATACTGTGTGGGAGGAGCTCCACGCTGGTTCATGGGTCTGCCTAAGCACTCTGACTTCTGCCTCTGTGCAGTGAAATTACAGCACAGCTGAAGCTGTGGCTACATCAGTTGAGCCTACTACCCTGTTTCCCTGAAAATAAGACATCCCCCAAAAATAAGACCTAGTGCAATTTTTTCCAAGCTTAGAAATATAAGGCCTCCTCTGAAAATAAGACCCAGCTGCAGTAAAGTATGAGAAATATACTGTGCTGGTACTGTGTTTCCCCGAAATAAGACATTCCCCAAAAATAAGACCTAGTGCGTCTTTAGGAGCAAAAATTAATATAAGACCCTGTATTATTTTCGGGGAAAAACGGTATAAGGTACTTTGTTATTATGACTTTTTTTGGACCTTTAGTTCTCTTTTAACTGCTGGACTTTGGGACATTTTATGAATTTGTCATCTAAAATCCTTAGAAAACAATAAGACAGAGAGGGGCATTGTTTACTTAACAAATAAATGATAGATGCAACTAGAAAAGAGAAAAACAAATGTAGGAGCTCTTTCTCTTAAAGTAACCCCTTTAATTTATCTTACCTGCCACAACATAAAGTGTAGCATAAATGTGATATCTGATATGGCAGATACATCCATTCACCTGCTGCCGTGTAACTTAATCACGTGACGTGTCAGGCTGAAGGTGTAAAAAGTTGGCACCATCTTGAGGAAGGGGGAATCTAGAGTAGCTTGACTTGGGAAAGGATATCACCACAGTCATGCTTAGTTTGGCTGCTTAGACAGCAGCTACAAGTTACAGGCACTAGAGTGCCCTGAAAAATTAAAGGGTCCTAGTGCTTATAAGGAGACTAGTACCAGTGATACCAGAGTGATTATCCCACCATTTGGTATAAATGTCTGTTAAAGGACAATGTGTGTGAAGATAAAGAGCCTCCAGTTTTAGAGTCTTAAGGAGCTGGAGTCTACAATTGTTCCAGTGAATTGTACTTAACAATAAATAACCAAACCACTGGCAATTCATTGTCGGGTGGATTTACATAGATACCCAGGATGGTAATAAATACCACAGCCTAGCACTACTGTGTGTGATTGTAAATACAATACAATACCAATACAAAAGAATCCTACAAATATCCTATAGTTATTGTTTTCCTGATCATCTTGTATAAATATTACTATTTTGTGTAATTTCTACCTTGTCCCATATACCTTTTCCATAGTACCTTACACAAAGCCAACCTCTCAGTTAATAATATCTGGAGCAAAAGGTTTATAGACCAGACCCTAAGATGTAATGCTCTGCAAAGTATAGTGGAAACTGTTCATGCAAGTTGGGTAGAGCAGAAAGAAAAAAATGTTGAGAGGTTCTATTCCTTAGCCCAGAGGGGATCAGAGGCCAGTAACCTGAAAGAGTCGTGCTCTTATCTCTCCCATACCTGTTAAACCCACTGATAGTGCTAGGCCCATGAAATGAATTTTGACAGTTGTATTACATTTAAATGTAATGAAATCATTAATATTCACAGGGGACACCATTTTACAATAATCCATGTCTGCATGATTGTCAGATCAGTTTTCCTGCTATGTACCCGTGGCTAGTTATCTCATTGCCCATATACTGCCACTGGATTTCTGATTTCTAATTCAGTTTTTTTTTTATTCCACAACATATGGCCAGCAATACTGTCTGCTAAATGACTGCAATAGGATCTGCTGGGTTAGGTATACTGCTATTTTCTGTTATTTTACTTACCTTATGATATGTGATTGCAAATGCCCATTAGCTATTTTGGGAAATTCATTATCATATAATTTACATAAATGTATGTAAAGCAGTTATAATAATAGTTTTCCGATTTATAGCGCTTAAACACAAAATGGTAGAAAATGGAAACTGTGAATACTAGTGATGTTAAAAGACTAAGGACAGCAAGTTTAGTCGTGTAATCCAAATAAACATTCTATAAAGCCAAACGTTTCATAACTTTAAATGGGCTTAGGGAATAATTAAAACAATATCTTATTAGAACTAATATTTAGTATGACTCAACATCTGTCTTAATAATGAGAGAACAGATATCTGCAATGAACTAAATCTGACTTACTACTGGAAACTCCAAGTATTGATTTATCTATTTTAATAAATATTTCCACACATTAAAAGCAATAATGCTTATTTATACCGGCATCAGAAAGAACATATTGGATTAATAATACTGCATGACTCTTGGAGTTTTCAGTAGATGGAAAATGTTATCCTTTCTCTGAAGATGCAGAACGCATTTTACTTATTTAGGAAATATGTATTTTTAATTAAAAAGGACAAAGCAGATTTTTGGAAATTTAAAGGTAAGTTATTTTTTTTAACTTAAAAAGAGAAAAGTACTAGTTTTATACTAATTAAAGGGACGCTAAAAAGTGCCTTTTGTTTTGTTCGGCTGACTGGGCAATAAAATGCACTGTGTTACACTGCTGTTACTTAAGACGTGTGTAGCCAAGTCTTTCCTTCTTTTAACTAAGAGCTTCTGCACCTAGCATTTTTACTCCTTTTACCTTCCAAGGTCAAGGACCAATAGAATAAAATATGTAAGACAAATTCAAACAACACATTATCTTTACAGTAACTTAAATATATACTGGCACCTTAAAAACTAAATTGGTTTGAATTCATTTGTTAAAATATTGTAATTAGTTATATTTTTTGTACTAAGGCTGTATCATTACTGAATTATAATCTTTATCACAAAGGTTCATTATAGGTATTTTTTATTATAAAAGACCAGAATGCATTTCCCTCTTCATGTTCTATTTTATAGGCAAAAGCATCAGTTTAGGTTAATGATATCGATTCTGCCAGACGCAAGCTTCATTTCCAAAAGCAGGAATTACCTTACTACAAAACAATATAATCCAGTTTCATTTGATGTTAATAAAAATATAGTTGATTTTGCTTTTTTTGCTCATTTACATTTTCTACTTTTGATTATTTCCATGTTTTTGTCCATTTCCACTTCCCATCACTGATTTTCATTTTAGTGGAATTTTTATCCAAAATAATAGAATATAACCTTAGTGTTGTTTCCACCACAGTTTGCTTAGTATCACAACAAAAAATGTGTTGTTTTTCTTGACTAGAAAAAAATCATAATAAAAAACTGTTTTAGATGGAAATTTTTATTGCTTCTATTTTTGGTGGCAAAAATGAAAATTTTCGCTCACTTTTCAACATGATAAATGTGAACTTCTTTTATAAACAAAGTTCATTAGTTTCTATATTTTCTTTTCTAAATTTTTTATAAAATACTGGGCAAAAAACCAGAAAGGACCAGTCTAAAGCACAGCAAATTATTATTATTAGCATTTGTGATTTTTTTTGCTACTTTTAGATCTTAAAGGGAAATTTTTTTTTCTTTGCAAATTTTACCATAGATGCCTGAATTTGTAACTTCTCCAATTTTGGTTATTTAACAAAGATCTTTTTTTCTGTGGTGTGGAAAATTTACCAATAGTTCATGACATTGTGCCAGGTTCCTATTAATATTCTTTTGTGTCATTTCACTCAAAAAGCTTAGAAAATGTGGCGACCAAGTGCTAACAGGTGCCAGAAGTTGAAGGGGAACTATAGTCAGATTCCATTTTTATATATGTTGTACTATACCATAGTAAAAAGCATTTCTCCCCAGTAGTTTTTCCATCTGAAGCTGGATGATTTAATACACTGCACTGCAAA
>JAKJJM010079557.1:0-11947 GCA_021901965.1 Pipa carvalhoi
ACAACACATTGTTCATAAATCTTCACATTACTCTGAAACAAAAGATAGCAGAGAGACTAGAGTAATGTATTCTGCAGTAAGTCGATGTACTAGTCAGAGTGGTCTTTCTTCCGCTGCTTCAAGCAAAGACATTAAGAAGCAACTACTTGGGTGAAGCTAAGGAAACAATATCCGTACAGAAGATCAACGAATATCACAGATCCAACTTGTAAATAATTAGACTCAATGAAACAAAAGCTTTCTGTGCAGAATAATATCTGTTTACATTAATAGAACTGTAAAGAAACCCCTAATTATAATTAAGTCTTATGTTTCGTTAAGGAAACAACATTTCCAACTGGGTTCTGTGTGTCATATTCAATTTGCCCTGGGTATGAGTGGCATAAATGTTTGTCTATACAGTTGGTTCTTGCCATTCACCTTGGCATCCATTTGGGGATCGCACTTCTATGTTTATTTATTGTGCATTTGATATTCACAAGCCTTGTTAGTCTCGATAACAGCAATAGGCTAGTGGTCCCATTTATGTTAGCCTTGGCATAGCTGGTGTTTCAAAATACATTTTAGGGCAAAACTTACAAAAGTAGAAAACAGTTTTTTTACATTTTTCACCATGAAAACAGACGAAAAGGATGAAAATTAACTTTTCAACCTTTTCGCCCCCATTTTTTGCCCGTTTTCTTGGCGAAAACGGCCATTTCTCACCACAAAAACGGTCAAAAAACACACGAAAAGGGGGGTGAAAAGGTTGAAAACATAATTTTCAAACTTTTTGCCCATTTTTCATCCATTTTTGAGGTGAAAAACGGGCGAAAGAGTCGAAAAAATAGTTTTTGACTTTTGTAAATTTTGCCTTGAGTGTACTATTTTTGTTATATATATTTATCTATTCTATTATATTCTAATGTTTGGAGAGGTCTATTAACATAATCAGATTGCCAGGTCTAGAAATCCATAGCAGTCAATGGGGGATATTTATTAAGGTCCTTTCAAGCTACTCGCTGCTATAAGATTTTAGTTGTCGCTTTTCAATGCATTTTTGGTGATTTTTTTTCTTTAGTCACAACATTTTTTTGACAGCGATCAATTTATGAAGTGGCGACTAAAATTTTTCATAACTGAAAAAAAAAAAAAGATTGATATAGAATATTATCGCTGCGACAAATCCACTACGTTGCTTTCAACTGTGACTATTTGTGATGTCGGCGACTTTTTTCATTGGTGAATACTGCGGTGAATATTTTTCAGTGACAAAATTTGTCACAAGGGGCTTAATAAATACTGATATCGGCAATATTTATATTTTCGCCACATTTAGAGGAAATTCAGTATCGATATAACTGTTGAATTATTATTTATTATTATTAAATATCCCCCAATGAGTTGTTTTCTTTTATTATTTTAAATTCACTAGACCAGAAAATGCTAACTGCTGCCTGTGGTTTACTGGACCTGAGCAAATTTTGCCCTTGTTAATACATTACACTATTAATTTTTAAATACAATGCTTCTTCAACTTAGCATTTGCTACCTCATAAAACCAACCCAAATCTTGATTTTCTATTATAGTAGCTATAGTAAGACAACGGAAAGACTTCATATGGTGCTGTCGGCATTGCAACTAGAATCATAACATTTATTTCTGCATGTACTGTAAACCGTTGCTAAATCACAGCCTTGTTATAAGCACTTTAACATGTATCCCCCCCCCCCCCAAGCTGAAAGGGACACAATATTAACCTTTGCACTAAAGATATTAAAAAAAAAATTAAAAAAATGACACCTTTCGTATGTTTTCATTTTATCTTCAAAATTGGTGCATTTGTACTTGAAGGTATTGTTTGTCCCAAGTGCAGTGATTATATCAGTGAGACGGTTCGCCATAAATTTCTAAAGGCGATTGACTCCTGTATGCTTGACACGTGGACACGTTTTATAAACATATGATGTAACAGATATCAGTTATGGAGAAGACTTAAGTGGACCTAGGATACTTGATACTTAGGGGGTCATTCCGGTAGCTCCGAATTTTCCGTTCCGAATTCACTTATAGCGAATTCCCATTATAAAGTCGCGACTGCGACTAAGTGAATTTGAGACGGAAAATTCGGAGCTACTGGAATGACCCCCTTAATCTGGAAAGTGATAATTTGACTGTCGAATTCGCAGACAGCAGATTCCCATTATAAAGTCGCGACCGCGACAATTCTCCCATTATAAAATCGCGACTGTGACAATTTTTTTAAAGTTCCGGCTTTGACATTTCCTTTGTAAAGTCGCGACTGCGACAGTATTCTCATTATAAAGCCGTGACTGCGACAGTAGCAGTCTATTGCGACTGTCTTTAGCTGGTGAATTTGGACCTTTATACTACAATTCAGACTTTACAAAATGACCCCCTTAGTGGTGGCCACTGTCATATAATTGGTGAGGTGAGGGTGTTTAGGGCCATATTGGCACATTACAAATGTACTGAATTCACACACAGTTCATCAACCAAAAGCTGCACTAACACAAAGGGAGAAATTTAATAAACTCAGAAAAGCCCAATTTCGCTTTTCCGAGTTTATTCCCACGATATCTTGCAGTAAATCTTGCGCAATTTTTTTCGATAGATATTTACCAACTGAAATTTTTCGATCGAGTTTTTCAATTGAGTATTTTGCTGGAAAGGTAACCATGCTACTAATGTAAAATATGGCTACCTTTCCATCGAAAAACTCGATCGGTAAATATAGATCGGAAAAATAATCGCGCAATATTTACTGCGAGATCTCGCTGGAATAAACTTGAAAAAGCGAAATCGGGCTTTTCCGAGTTTATTAGATTTCACCCTAACAATTATTTTCTGGATTTGATTCTAGTAACAGCCTAACGAACATTTATCCAACCCCGTTATTTTTACTGACAATCAGAGACAATTTTTAGTCAGCACACTGCTGAATTTAGGCTACTGGGTGATCTAAAAACAATTATGCATTATTATAAATAGTACATAAATAAACAATATTGAATCAGGCAAATAGAAGGACTCAATAACATGTGTTAATCTTTAGCACATAATAGTTATTTTATCGTAAACAGACCCGTTAAGTTTTTTTCAGGCCTTAGTTCCCTTTTAACATCATGCTGATTTGGATGTCATGTGATTGGTGGAGGATATCCTGCACAATTCCATTTTTTATATGTTTGGAACTAAATTAAAAGGGACAGTTTAGTCACCACAGTTATAGTCTGTTTGGCACTGTTAAATAAAAGTTAAATTTTTTTTGAACTATAAATTATTTACTTATTTCCATCCTTTTCAATTTAGGGCCAGTTTGGTAATGAAGCTTCTTCCCTCTCTTCAGCAGTTTAGTTTGGAATCTTAAGTTAACGAATTGACACAATTAATGGCTTTGCTCACATAAAAGACTAAGGGGGTCATTCCGGTAGCTCCGAATTTGCCTTGCCGAATTCACAAGTAGCGAACTCCCATTATAAAATCGCGACCGCGACTAAAAGTTGTCGCGGTTGCAATTTTATAATGGGAAAATTGTCGCAGTCGCGACTTTATAATGAGAGTTCGCTATAAGTGAATTCGGGATGGAAAATTCGGGCCTACCGGAATGACCCCCTAAGTATATTAGTAAAAATTCTCATTATGCATTTACAATGCACATTACTTTTTATTAATCGGGCTGGACTGTTCTTTTAAGGCGATTGTTAAATTTACAGTTTATTCTCCTGTTTTCTCTATTCATGTCATGTCACATGCAGATAAACTACCGAATGTTTATTATTTCCCATATAAAATATTTTTTACCTTGATCTGGAGTGGCAAACTGATGCACTGAACTGTGCATAAAACAATAAAAAATGAAATAGCCATTTTTTTTTTTTTTTAGAATTAGCATTTTGCTGAAAACGAAATATAAATTCTGGTGAAATGAATCAAAAAGAGAGCAGCTCCTATGTCTACAGTTTAAAGGTTCTTTTTTTTAAAGGTACCTTTCATCGATGCATGTCATTTAGTAACACAGATTCGCGTCGATAAATATGGTTTATTTATTTTATTTTTATTAATCAATTCTGAAAATATCATAGTTATATCGTTATCGTGCTACCACCGGGGTTGCATATTCCCCGCCGCTCATTTCTTATAGTTCAAAATAGGAAATCCGCACGAAATAACTAAACTGCGATATTATATTTTATAATAATCTTGAAAATGCAAAGTGAAACGGCGGAGTATTATTTATGAGACACAATGACATCATAATTATTAATATTGTTCAGAAACAATTTATAGCGATAGTTGTATTTTTATTTTTCCCTTTACGATGTTGGAATAAATCTCCGAGTTCCGACTAGAATTCGCAATATAATCCCGATTCAGAAATTTCCCTGCCTCACCGCACTCTACCAGACAGACCTCTGGCAGCCGCATTGTCTGTGAACGTATATTTAAATCCAATCCAGCGCTAAGAGTATCCTTTTGTTACATCATTTTACGAAAGTGGGCTAATTGATAAATTAATCAAATTTTGTATCTTCTTTGTCTCGTGTTTAAATCTTCCCAGTTCAGTCTCATTAGACTTGGTAACTTTTTATTTAATGTGATAAAAGAGACAGGCAGCTGCGCATTACGAGCTTAAATGGTTCTCATTGAAACAAGGATTAATGTGTTGTCTTTCCGCTACTCTGACTGCTGTAGTCCGCCCACGCTTAGTCAACCCAGTGCATATGTGATCTGCTCTCCCTCTGGGTGGTGAGTGGGCGGAAGAATCCATTAAGACACAGACCTTTGTATAAGACAAACTAACAAACCCAGCTGCACTTATGGGTGCCTGTCACTTAAATATAGCTGTACAACCTAGCAACACAAAGGCAGCAGGCGGAGAAAAGTAATTATAAAATGACCACAAACGCCTCTGACATTATTTTTACAGAAGACGACATTGTCAGGAAGTCCACAGAGACGATCATTGATATAAGTCTTCCTTCCAAACTTGATCAAACTATTGCAGCAGTTAGCAATTTTTCCACCGCTTTCATAAATCTTAACAAAATCCGCTAGGCACCGGGGGAATAATGCTAGCGGATAGCACCAGACGCAATATGTTTAACTGTGGCAGGGGTCAGGATGGGTGGGTTGCTAACGTTTCAGAAAAGCATGTTCCTTTTTTGTTCTGCGGGGGGAAAAACATATTTAGTAGCAACACATTAGTACCACGATGTAGGCAGGTGCATTTCTACAAAAGAAATTTAAAAAAAATAGGAAAAAATAAAATAAAATTTGTACCTTCCTAGATACTGTGGTAGTTATGTCATTACCAAAGAGATCCAGACTTGTGGTCATCCAAAAGAAGGGGGGAGAAGGTATGTTTAATATCCCTACTCTGGGTAAATCAAAGGTCACATTATTCTGTTAAATTGTAAAAGTATCAGTTATCAAGTAGTCCATTCCTGTGCAGCCAGTCATCTAACAAACACAGATTTTTACATAACTTAACTAGATAGGCCTTAAACTTCAAATGCTTGTTCACAAAGCAGAACATTTAATTCTTATGTAGGTTTACTGTCTTTTGCTTTGGGCTTAAGAAAGAGCATCACCAAGAAGAATGGATCAGCAACACTCTTGTAAGATTCTTAAACACTCTAATTAGACACATGCAAGTAAGGCCCTCAGGTCACAGAGTCTCAGCTAGAGAAACAAATGGTTCACTGCAATACACTATATTAGTGGGACGTGTGAGCCCTTAGTGAATTTGTTGCCAGAAATCAGTGATAACTATACCTCATATTGAGATGCCTCCAGTAGTAAAATATTATTTTGTTGGGTCCCACTGTAAAACTTTTTTGGCTTCCACTTCTTGTTCATCTATCTCTCTCTGACAATGGTAGCGCACTAAATATAATAGCGCTGATGGACTTTCTTTTTACAGCCAAACAGTCCCTTGGAGCTATAGAGTGTTTTGGGGCCTACAAATACTTAAAGAAGGGCTAAATAGAATTGTTTTAATATAAAGTTTTAGGCTGGTGGAATTATCCAAGGATGAGTTTGATTGCCATCAGGAGTTTTCAGATATCTTTCTTTATTCGTCCTTTGAGGCAAACTGAATACTGCTTCAACGGTGCTGGCTTTGTTGAGTATAACCATACACCTTTTGGTGCTATATGAGAAGAGTTGGCCTTAATTAATCCCCAAATACAAGAGAAATTTCTTAACAAGAACATTCACTCACTGAGGTCTACTAACCCATATCAGCCAGAAAGTTAGTATTCATTGGTTTATAGTAAAAGTCAGCCTCTCTTTGGTTGCTATGGGATTCTATACATCAGTAAAAATGGATGAATTATTGTTAAACTACAACGGGTTTGGAAGTGCTAAGAAAAAAGTTTAATACAATGGGGAAAATAGTGGTGAAAAACAGATTTTTATTGAGATGGTGCAGCTCTTGAATGTGATGTGTTCAATGTGATTGGAAAGCCACTATGAAAAAAGTAAGGACTTTAGAAAATGGGTAAATGGGTAGATTTTAAATTATATTAAAAATGAAATGTAGGCAGGACTGAGAACATATCTGAATACCAAGTACATCAATGTAAATGTTATTACAAGTACTTGTGTCAAAGGAGAGCAGTTACTGTGGTGTGACCGGTTGCAGCATCCATAAGAGTTTTGTAAATAGGATTTTTGTTGTCAGTTATTTGTTGGGAAAGAGGTATTAAGAACGTTAGAGGAAAGACCTTCATGCTTTGAGATTTGGGAACAAGTAACATGTTTTATTGGGTTTTCCAAGTGTTAATGGCAGATGTAAAAAGCAAGCAATGAAAAGCTGATAGAGGTATATAGGGCATAGATGTTGCACTTTAAGCTAAATTGGTTTTTCAGTTGACCAATTAAGGTTAAGTGTCAGGCTTACAAGTATCACGATTGGCAGGACTACATGATGGTAAATAAGAAAAAGAGAATGGATGGCAAACACTACTCAATTTACTAAACTATAGCAGTAAAAGGAAGAAAAAGATGCGGAATATAGAGAGGCTTGTAGCTTGTCTAGATCCCATAGTTCTCAATGTATTTGCCTAGTCAGTATGGAAAAAGGGCAACACAGGAGATGGGACTTTGAAAGTGAGAACTAAGGGGGTCATTCCGGTAGCTTCGAATTTTCAGTCCCGAATTCACTTATAGCGAACTCCCGTTATAAAGTCGCGACCACGACGATTTCTTTGGCGCGGTCGCGGTTTTATAATGGGAGAATTGTCGCGGTCGCGACTTTATAATGGGAGTTCGCTATCAGTGAATTTGGGAAGGAATAATTCGGAGCTACCGGAATGACCCCCTTAGTGGTCATGGAAAGGGTACAACAGAAAACACTGTATAACCCTAGCCTTACTAAGAAGCAGAGGAACCAGATATTTGCTGACGCCACCCATTCCATTAAATGAACCATTCCATTAAATGAAAGGAGGTTTAAAATATAAGTTTTGAAGACCTCAGTAGAAACAACTGAACAATGGTATTTTGTGTAAAAGACAAAGTTGATGAAATCATCATTGGAACCACTGTCTCCACTGATGTCCTGCTTATGATGTAACGATTGCAAGCTCCGTGCACTCACTTTGTTACAGAAATGGAACTAAAAGTTTAAAAAAGAAAGACAACTGATAAGGTCACGTTTGTACAAGTGATTATTTTCTACGACGATGAATTTATAATATAAACCAGTGTCCTGAACAATAATGGTGACCTTTCACACCTTGCATTAGAGGCACTATAAGGCGAAATTTATAAAAGTCGAAAAGTCCGATTTCGGCCTTTTTCTAATTTTATCGATGGTACAAAAACGGGCACCGACCGTAAAATATACTTTCGATTGAAACTTTTCGGTCTGTTACCGCTGGGAAAGTGTCATAGCGCTTATGGCACTTTTACAGCGGTAACAGATTGAAAAATATCAACCATAGGGCGAAATTTATTAAAATCGAAAATCCCATTTTCGATTGAAATATTTCAAAAATGGCATTTTCGATTTAGGAAATCCGAGTTTTTATTAGGCATTCCGAATAAAAACTCCAAATTTCAAGTTTCCCCTTTCTTCTAGTAAATGTAACGATCGGAGTTTCCATGCGAGCGCCGCTCGTTACATTAGGCTGCTCAGTACAGCAGCCGCTGGGGAGACTCATCTCTCCCCAGCGTTTCCTGGTTGGCAGAGCTCAGCCAATTGAATTGGCCGTCTCTGACGTCATCCGTGACGTTTGCGCGCAGATAATCGAATTTGCCACCGCTGACGTCATCCGTGTTGGCAGCGGCTCCTGATTGGCTAAGGCCAACCAGGAAGAGCTGGGGAGAGATGAGTCTCCCCAGCGGCTGCTATATTGAATAAATTCGGATTACCAAATAAATTACCAATATATTGAATAAATTTGGAATTCCGAATAAAAACTCGGAATTCCGAGTTTTTGAATCGAAAATGCCATTTTCGAAATATCTCAATCGAAAATGGCATTTTCAATTTAAATACATTTCACCCATAGCGTTATTATCAAAACCTATGGTTCAGCTGTTCTTAATTTACTAAGGTTTTCTGCATTACAAAAAATAAAAAATCTGATTTTGCTGTGTACACATGGCTAGTGTCAATCTGTGCTGCGAGGAACTGTGACCCCATGTTCCACAATCTAATAACAAAAAAAAAAAACGACAAATTTAAATGGTGCTCTTATTGGTTATATCTACCACCCGCTGAGATATCACTCAGTCAGTGGATATCCTATTCATTGCCATATCTTCATTCCTGCAGTGATAGTGAAATGTCACCATTGCTCTCTCTCCAGCTGACATCGTTTTTTATTATTCAGTATATAATGATGTTTTTAATTGCTCAGTTATTTTAGATTACAACTAGTGCATTGCCAGTTTCTCAGTAATAATCATTTCTCTTGTTACAAGCCTTAAAGTGAACTTTTTAGAAAGAATAAATGCACCAGCATTATTGATAGCTAAGTTAAAAGTCATCCATACTTAGTTTATACAGTAAACGACGATTTAGTTTCCTTCAAATCGGTCTGAAAAATAAGGAATAGCTTCTATTGCAGTTTTATTTTAGAGGCCGTATCTGTAGATAGTTGTGTGGTATTGCTAAGGATAGAGATCTCCGTGCCCATGACTAGTTGCTTTGTTTGCATTACCATCTATATGCATCATAGTAAATTAAAATCTAACTCCCCCTCAGCTCCTGATCTGGGTTGTGGGAATTCTTTGCCTAAATGCAGTTCAAATGTGTTTGCAACTTCCGGTCTTCTAAGCTGAGCCGAGCCTATTGCTGCTCCTACTGTTTACTGTTCTACCTAGGTGCTCCTGGAACACAGCGAAATAAGAAATTATTACTATTGCTATCTTAAAAAATGATAAGGGATTCTAAATACTAATGGTGTATTAAAAGTCTTAAAGGGGGGGTAAATGCAGTAATCTGTCTTGGTGAAAATCTTATTCTCAAATAGCATCAGTGTTATCTACACTATATTGAAATAGTTAAACATACCGCATTTGGCTTGAATTATTTTTAGCACTACCTTTTACCTGATAAAAACATTTTTTGAATTGCAGCTTAAAGCTTTATGGCATAAGAGGAATGATTTTGATTATGCTAAATTTTTAAGTGTAGCGCAGTTATCCCTAATATCGCGTGCAATTTGCTGTTGACATTAAAGGTAAGTGATTAATTTTAGAGGCTTATTGAGCAAATGATCGCACCACTTATTGCATTCCACGAAAAATATTATATGATTTGGTAAGAAGGTTTATCATCTTTGTCTTTGACCCTTTCACCAGTTTACTGGTTCCACCTCATTTTTGGGACAGACGTGCACCTTTGAAGTAGTTTTGGAGGTTTCTATTGAAGGCCTAGTTAATTCTGTAGACTGAGGCAGTACAAGAGTAAAGGAACCTGTAGGAACCGGTAGGAAGATGTTTGTAGGCCAGTGGAGCTATGGATAGGGTCATCTTAAGCAAAGCCAATGAGGTTTGATCCTGTAACAGACCAGCTGAAGACAGTACACAAGGGCTAAACTATGAGGATGTGTGGGTTAGTATCAGAGATTTAAAAGCATCATTTCTAGGAAGAGGAATATTAGAGGCAGTTTGGGCAAACCCCAGAGTGACATCTGTTGGGTAGAATCAAACTCAGCCTGAGTAAAAGGTGGACCTAAATTGTACATTTCTATTTTACTAAATGTTAAGATAAAATCATATTGTGAGAAGTTTTTAGTGAATAAACTTGCATAACATTAAGAATAACCCCCCCCCCCACCCCCCACCACCACATCTGTAAGCAGGATCCCAGAAGTTTGAAATAAAGAGGTGGGTTGAGCAGGTCTAAATGAGGACCTTGGGGTTGACAATAGGTAGCACAGCTAGCAGTAATGTAAATATCGATTGTGCTAGAAAAATTATAATGCCACATCTTACTATGTGGTCAAACCATTCCTTATATCCATAATCAGGAGATAAAGTACTAACCCACCTATGCCTACACCAGATATAGAACTCCTCAGCATTCCTTTACTTTTTCATAAAAAAAGACAATGTAGTTAGATATTATACAAGATATATTTAAGCTGACACCACCTTTCACAGCTGCATCCATGCACGAGTCCCAAAGCAAAATATGGTTCTAAATTGTGTCAGGTTCCTGTGTAAAGAATTGTGAAACCAACTTGTAGCGGTTCTGATTGCCGAGACATTCGCATCAACCTGTAACCGATCTAGACATTCATTTTGACACACAGTGAAGACTGCCTGGTTCAACAACAGCAAAACATATGTGCATAATGTGTTCTATTTAGTAACATGGTTCAAGAAGTAAAGGCTCCTTTCATTAAGGGTTGATTTGCAGGGAGGAGATACTTACCGATGGGTGACTTAAACTCCGGTGCTGTCCCCACACTCTGTACTCAATCTCTGCCAATTTATAGCTGACTTGATCCTCTTCACTTTTGCTTACTTCCATTTTACTGCTGCTGCGCTTGCTATGTTTGGCAAAGCCAGTGATATTTTATGTTAGGGATGTCCAACCTGCAGAGCACCTATTGTTGTTATATTACTGTGTTCTTTTGTTCAATACCAATGGGATTGGTGCTTCACTAATAGGTAAAGAGCACAAGTTGAATGTTGAATGTTTTCGCCAGCAAGATTAACTGTGACTAAGCATGTATATCTCCAAAACAGCAATAAAAAAAAAACATGGCGGCTGATGGCTGGGCTCCTACTGTCCCATTGACTACGCTGGCACTACAGAAGAAACTGCGTCTAAATGCTGTTTTGCTTCTTTGCTATGGGAATCTGCTATTTACTGAATAAGGAGTAGATAATTTGCGTCTATCATAGGGCCTCATTGACTAAAGTGCCAATTCATCTCGCTACAGTTTGAGTTGCATCACCAAAATATTCACTTCTCAGGATTGACTAAGTGGAGAAAACACTTGCCGAGCAGGAGGACAGCGGTGATCGCTGTCTGATGCGTAGTGTGGCGTAGTCAGGCAGATAGAAGTAGGATGAGAAGTCATGTGGAGTGAGACTAATTTGACAAGTGAAGGACAGTGACGTCATCCTCATCATATCCCACTAACTGTATTCTGTGTATATTCTATTTCTATGTCACCTTGTCCCTAGGTCATGTTGTTATTTAGTCGCAGTCTCCATTGTCACTTTTGAGGAAATAGTTGCCTTTCGCAACACTGGAGCCCTGCCATCAACCCCTCAATTCACCAGTCTGAAGTGTCAAAGTCAAACCAGTGAATACGGAGCAGTTCCCCTAGTCACATTCACTCCTTCAACACACTCTGCAGCTTAGTAAATGTATGTATGTATGCATGTATAATTTTATTTATAAAGCGCCACAAATTTACGCAGCGCTGTACAGAACAATACAAATACAATACAAACATGGGAAAAGTGCAA
>JAKJJM010079577.1:0-11926 GCA_021901965.1 Pipa carvalhoi
AGTCTTATATGGCGAGTATATCCCAAACTCTTTATTTTAACTGGAAAAGTTGGGGGGTCGTCTTATATGCCCAGTCGTCTTATACGCCGGAAAATACGGTATATATAAAGGCAAGTAATAACAAGTTCCACTTAAAAAATAACCAAAAAAACAGCTGGACAAGGTAAAATGAACAATACAAAGTTGGTAGAGAAAATAGAAAGTAAAGTTAATGACTGTACCATATTTTTCGCTCCATAAGACACACTTTTTTCCTCCAAAGGTTGGGGGAAAATGTCCGTGCGTCTTATGGAGCAAACATTCCTTTTCTTCAGCTGCTGCGGGGCGCGGGTGGGTGCCAACCAGCTGAAGAAAAGAAGACTCACCTTCCTCCAGCGTTCCAGTGATGCGTCTGCTCTCAGCACTTCTCTCTGCACTGAGGTAAGGTGAGCGTGACGTCACTCGTCGGCGCCTTCGGGTCTTGTCGACTCTATTCAGCAGCTGCCGACAAAACACGAAGGCACCAAGGAGAGCTGTTCCACTCAACTTTCTAGTAGGAGAGAAGCATTGAGAGGGGTCAGAAGGCAGGGGGAAGGCAGAAACTTAAAATTACGGACTTCTGAGCATGCACTTTATGGCATTTCAGTGAAAAGTGAGCCAGAGGGCGGGTACTGCATGACAGTCACTTACAGTGGGGCAGAAGAGAGCTGCAGAGCTGTGTTATGGGATTGCTGCTTTATGATGCAGTCAAAAGGGAGAGAGGGGAATGATTGCAGGAGGGCAGGCAGGGGAGAGATGGCAGGAGGGCAGGCGAGGGAGGGAGGGCAGGCAGGGGAGTGATGGCAGGAGGGCAGGCAGGCAGGGGAGTGATGGCAGGTGGGCAGCACGGGGAGGGGTGGTATATTTTAGCACACAATTTGGTTCAGCATTTTTTTTCTTATTTTCCTCCTTAAAATCCTAGGTGCGTCTTATGGTCAGGTGTGTCTTATGGATTGAAAAATACGGTAATAGCTGATGCAGTCTTACCCAGGGAATCTTAATAATGATATAAATAAATCTAGGTTGATTACAGATCAGTGTCAGATCTTTTCTCTAAGGCTGGGTTCACACAAGCGTATGATATGCTGTGCATCATACGCTTGAGTGAACCCAGCTTGAAAGACGCCGCACTTTGAATCCCCCTTACTTACCTTGTTCCGGCCTGTACGCTGGCAAAAATGTGACAGCCAGTGTACGACCGGCGTTCGCGTGTGCAAACGCGATATGCTCATCTGGCTGGAATGAGGTAAGTATAATAGGGAAGCATGGGTCTGTATTCGCACAAGCGTTTGATGTGCTGCGCATCATACACTTGTGTGAACCCAGCCTAAGGAGTCAAGTCAGGCTCCCATATCTTCAATAGTAAATTTTTCAGGGCAGCCCTTGCTATTTTGTATATATGGGTAAAACCCTATTATTTAACTTTTTTAAGCAGTTAACATAGGGGAGAAGGAGAGGTTCCAGGCAAGTCATATAAAGTGGAATTCATCAACAAAGGGCAAACAATTGCACCAGTTGATAAATACCCCTGCAATTGTTTAAATGGCAGGTTTAGGTCTACTGATTTTACAGAATAGTTATGTATGTATGTATAATTTTATTTATAAAGCGCCACAAATGTATGCAGCACTGTACAATTTAACAGCACAAGAACAATACAGACAAGGGAAAAGTGCAAAAAACCAATACAAGTGTAGTATCACAATTTATAATAATTTAAGAAAAAACAGGCACTTTTGCTCAGAGACTCAAAGCTAATCATAGCTTTTCCCTTATTTAAGGGCTCTGCTCACTAACTGAGCATGCTCCCTCCTTCTTAAACTAATTAAAATTCACTTTCACTTTAACTTGCTACAGGAAATTTAGTGCAAGGCAGCTCTGATAGACTGTTGAAAAGTGGCCAAACACTGCTCAGAGTCAAAAGCTTGTTATCCAAATTCCACACACAACAAGAGGAGGAGCCAGGATTGGCTGCGAACTTCTGCGGCAAGTGCCTGTTTTGAGTGTGACTAAAGTGCAAATATTCATGTAAAGGTGTTAATTCGCATCTATTCTCCACTTCCCCATGTTCAGTATTGAGCAAAGTCTGAAAAGTGTCGAATACATGACCAGTCGCGAACTTACAGAGCTCTTCGTATCATTTTGCATGCGCGAGCACAGGTACTTCTACTATTAACTAAGATGTGGAGTGGTACGAAGGAGCGAATGCGACTAGGTAAACTGCTCCAAATTCACCTGTTTGATTTTGCCACTTCAGACTGGGGAATTGTGGAGGGGGGGTGGAGTTGTTGGCAGGGCTCCAGTGTTGCATAAGGCCACTATTTCTTCAAAAAGTGACAATGGCTACTGTGACTAAATGACAACATGACCTAGGGACAAGGTGACACAGAAGTAGATAGAATATTCACAGAATACAGTTAGTGGGATATGGTGAGACTGACGTCACTGCCCTTCACTTGTTGAATATCAGCTAAAAAGCAGCTATTTATAGTCTTCCCAGAACAACAACAAGAAAAAGTATGTTACAAAACAATGAACATTAGGGATATTAATAAACCTAAACTGCAAGAAATGCTCTCTCTTTATGCAGTGAAACCAGAATATAACATCAAGAGGTTAATGATTCCATTACTTTCAGAGAAGCAAAGCATATTCATAAAATAAAGTATCCACTCTGGTCTCCTGAACTGTATTTGTATCTGTAATCTGAATACACTAAGGAGGGATAACATGCGTGTGGCAAACTGTGGTACCAATAAATCCATGAAAAACCATTTCCTGGTTATAAATTATAGAGAAACAGCTGGACAGTTAAACAAAGGAAAATCTTTTGGGAAGTAGAAAAACCAAATTACTGAGGATTAGGTGGGTTAGTAAGAATCTCTATGATATATCCAATCTTGTGAGGGCCTCAAATGTGTCTTTACAAAGAGGTCATACACAGCATACCTGAGGGATCAGAGATTCAGATATGTTGGGAGCTAAATCTGTTAGTAACATGTGACAGGAAGATTCTAAACAGTACAGGTCTTCTACTGATTTCATTGTTGCCAAGGAACAGGGTACACTAACTTTTCTGCTTAATGTCAAATGCTATCAACACCTTATTCTGCAGATAAATACCTTGTCGACACACTCTGCTCATGCACACCATACATTTGCGGCATCTTTAGTCAAGAATCTTTTAAAAATAAATCTGTAGAATATAATTTTAAATACATAAAATTATCACCTAATATTTACAAGTACATGAAGTACATGCCAATATTACCTTTAAAAGAGGAGGCTAATGGAACATACTTAAGTTCTGAAGAGATTCTAATTACACCTTGCACAGTTAATTTTTCATATGTCTTCTTCTTTAAAGGGAATGTTGCCATGTATAATATGGCCAGTTTATATTATGGCAGGGGTTAAAGGAGCACTATGGACTCATTCACTCTAGGGGTGATTAGGAAAGGGGAGGTACTCACCTAGCAGGCTCTTGTGAGCGCTGCCCCTGATACTGCACTTGCTCTTTTTGGCGAAACAGCAAAAACCGGAAGTGAATCAAAAAACAGTAATTCTTCCAGTGACTTACACATATACACCAGCACACTTGGGCTGTGTAAAAATAGAATAATATTTTATTTTGGACTAAACAATTTGGGGAATATCTGCCCCCTTCCTCAGGGGAAATTGTATACCTACAAAATAAGCTAACATTTCATCCCTTTAACAAGAGGCACTTGAGTATTGCCACTATCTAAATTTTCATTTCCAGGCAGTCTCTATTTCAAAATTGTACCTTGTTAAAGGGATGATCTAGTTTGTGTATTTAGTGCAGTGATGGAGCTCTTTGCTGCATATAACTAATTTACAGACATTAGTCTGCACTGTTGCTGGGCGGCTGCACCCCTGTGGGTTATACCCACAAAACAAGGAATTTTTAGTTTGCTCAAAAAGTCAGACCGTATTTCAACACACGGCAGCTTTACCCTTTCTTTATTTATTCCTTGTATCTAGAAACGCTTCCCACGCAGGACCTTTATCTGTTCTTATGGCCACCAACTAGAAATATCCCCCTGCCATTTTGTTTTTCACTGAGGTTTCTCATTAACATTTAGAAATACCTTCTCTTTTGCTAACAAACTTGTGGTATATATAATCTTTAATACAATCTTTATGTTTATAGATTATATATTACATTTTCTGAGCTGGAACTCTACTAATGAAACTTTGGAGTTGTTGGGATTTCCTTCAAAGAGGCAGATATTTTTTCTACCTTCATTCTGGTTTAGCCACAGGCTATGTGCAATTTCTAATGTTTATATATGTAATTAGAGAGTTTTGTAACTATTACACTTAGATTTTTTTATGGTGGGAAGTAGGCTTACATGCAGTTAATTATTAGTGAACTTTATTGAAATGAACTTGACGTTAATGTGTTTTAGATTTGAGGTTTATTCTACTTTTCTGTTCATTTGTACACAGCCAGAGAATCGAGTTACAATAATGTGCAACCATATACACTTGTAAAATACAAAGTTTGAATAAAGATTTAGATTTATTAAATGAGAACTATAGGCTTGTTTTGTCAAGGGGTGGTTATTAAGGGGAAATACTCACGATTGCTACCGTTCTGTCAAAATGATCTAATTATTAAAACCTACTTACCTATTTAATAACAAGCATATTAGAAAGGCAAGATTTTTCTGATGCAAATGCTTATGTTAATTATTTATATACTGAAACTATTGCTTCTGCACAAAGCAAATGGAAGTGGTAATATAGGAATATAATCACCTATTACACACAGTTTATACAAAGTGACAAGGAAGCCTTCTCCAAATCATCATCCTACCAGTTGTGTTGTCATGTACTATAGGTCAGTGTGCTAATAGCAACCATACAAGAGACTCAGAACTTTCATTTACTATTATTTCATCCATCTGTTCCTTTACAGGAACTATTTCCATTCTCCACTTACTTAAAGAGAGTAGCTCCACAGACCACACATTTGTAAGTTCCGTCTGCTATATTATGTGTGTATTCCCCATCAAAGGCACTGAAATTAGAATAAACAGAAAAGAGTGTGTTAATTGTGCAAATGTTTTGTTATTACATAAGAAGAAATAATAAGAAAGATGAGAATGATAAATTTACCCCAATGTCTGTCAGTCACAATGTGGGTGGGCATACAACTAACAGTTAAGTCAGCAGTTGGTTGTATGCCTACTACTGTTTTAGGATTCCCTCGTGTGAGGCATCACTTTGTATAGGTGACTGAAGACCTTCTTTCACCTTCATTCAGCCCTCAGGGTTCCCAGGCTCTATTCAGGTATCTCTAAGGCCAGCTCAGAACACTCTGGCCTGATCCACTTGCCATAGTGAGATAAATGTTGGATTACCATTGGTGCCCAGAGTCTCCCAGTCTTCCC
This sequence comes from Pipa carvalhoi, assembly GCA_021901965.1. NCBI lineage: Eukaryota > Metazoa > Chordata > Amphibia > Anura > Pipidae > Pipa > Pipa carvalhoi. Next base: position 5,439 of record JAKJJM010079577.1, read on the forward strand.
CCCTAATGTCTGTAAGGAGTTATAGTTTTGTTGCAAAGGGGTCAATAAGTCACAGCCCCCAGGTTAACTCCCCACTGGTGATAACTGAACAGAAGGCAGGGACAAGCAAACTGAAACAACTGGAGATAACTAGAAATAGGAATTGGGAAACCGTGACTCACAGGAGCCACTGAAGCAGAAACCGTGGAACTGAGACTCACTGGAGCACTAGAAGCAGGAACATACATGGATCAGACATGTGAATCCCATTTTTCACATGTAACACAAGGGAATACAACCCCAAAAAAGGGTTAAGTATAGACTCAAAAAGTTTTGTCTGGGGTAATTTTACCACTTATATCAATCAGATGTTTTTGACCACTGGGCTGCTTTTGGCTTTATGTCATTTAGGGTTGAAAAACCATTTCACACACACAAACAGCCACTGAAAAACCCATTAGTGTTGCTGGTTGGTTATGCCAAGAGATAAAAGATTGGTACTTCCATCACATCCTGTTTAAAGGCAGATACAGTATATGCCTGTCCAGCTTTACTTGCCATTAAAATTTTCCCAAGTCTTAAATTCTGATCTGATGTGTCCTTCGCCCTTCATCTAAACTGACAATGTAGTCACTGAAAACAGTATAAACCATAGCTTTTACATGTATCATCAGGCCAGTCTTTTTCAGAGGAAAAGACAAGCATGTTCCGAATATTTTTACACTAAATGTAGTCATACCCCCAAGAGCATATCACCTAGCTAACTGTTCCAGGTTCAGAAAGAACCCACCTCACTCAATTTGATTTAGGATCTGTTGGAAATGGAAAGAGTATCAATAATGCATTTACTTCCCTGTTTAATAGCTCGCAGCAGCTCATTCTTGGACTGTTTTTATCACTTTTTCTTTCTCTTTTAAAAGAGTATTTTCAAGAATGACCTAATCGCTCATTGTTGGCAAGCTCTAAATCATTCTGTAAGCAAGTAATCTGGATGACAACCCTTGTGAGCAGAGGTTATAGTCCACGGCCAACACATTCGTGGGGCTTCAGTGCCAGTGATTCTTCACATTTCGCAAACAGTCCACTATCCAAGCACAAGAGCACTACCTATTTAGCTAGACCCCATGTGTGGTAAAGAGACTTTTCAGGTCATGAATGGAAACAAGCAGTTACATCATTAATACATTTGGATCAGAGGTAAGCCAGGGCTTCCTGCCAAGCTCCATGGTATAAATTAGACAACAAAATGGTTAGTGCTTGGCAAGCTATCGTTCGTGCTGGAATCAGCTGAGACAGACTTTATTCACTAAAAACACTTTTGGAAAAGGAAAGCTTTTTTTCTTTCGTTTCTTTTTTTTAAAGGACACAGGGCTAGCAGCCAAGGACTAAAGCCATGTGAGGGCAGTTATTGAACATTTTTGACATTCCAACCACAAATGAGCCAATAAATTTTTTCTCCACATGTGCTTCAAAAAGAAATTGGAGCAGAGTGGAAAGGAACTAAATTATGCTACCTTCTCACCCAGCCAAATCGTCTATGCTTACAATGACCACCTTCAGAATCAAGTCTTTTTGGCAAACAGCCACTGAGGTCATGGTTTTGCTTACTCTGATACCTTCCAGTAAAACGTACCCGAAACCTTTTCACTTCCACACATTGTGCAGTAAACTAAAAACAGGCCTTACATACAGCAAATACTAAAGAGCTTCATTCAGTAAATGAAAAGAACTTGGAACAGGATTTTTATGTGTCTAACAGGCTTTGCTCCTTTTTCATCACAGATCTTTTAAAATTAAAAAAAAGAACGTTATAAAAAGTATGAATATTACCTATTTTATTTACAGTTATTTATAATTATAGGTGATCTTCAGGTGATTTAATAATAACAGACAGCCATGTATGAAATTTTACTAGCTTTTTCACCGTAAAATGTTAATAGTGTAAAATTTAATGTGCAAAACAAAAATCTGGCAAAAATGTTTCTTATCTAGTGGCTCGAAAGCCAATTTCCTTATACTTTGAATGACTTCTTCCACTGACACCAGATATCGGCAGCGCGCCACTAATTTATTCAAAGCAAAGTTGTATGCTGCTAAAAATGTAAAAGATGTTCCAAATGCTGCTGGTCTGATATCATGTGATGAAATCTTGGCTAATACCGTATTTTCCGGCATATAAAACGACTTTTTTACCCCAAAAAATCTTCTCTAAAGTTGGGGGTCGTCTTATATGCCGGGTGTAACGAGCGGTGCTTGCATTAATTAGCATACAGGCGTTTACTTATACCATTATTACCATAATTTCTATGGATCTAACAACTGATTGTCAGCTGGACTACAGATTTAACAACAAAGATACATGATTAAAGCTGCAAAACCATAAAACAAACTATTAGGCAATCCCATTTAGCTATTATTAGATATCCCTTTGCACTGTTAAGACTTGAGTGTGCTTTAAAAACTACTTGCATATGAAAAAAGCATTGCTTAACACACTCACATTCATATGTTTCCACCCAAAATCCTAAGGAACCTGATTTTTCTTGTACTGCTAGAAATCATGGGAAGTGGTTGACACATGTTTTATTTATGCTCTTGATCCTGGTAGTTCATTATAAACTATACTGCTGCTAGGCTTCCACTCCAAAATATTTGTTCTTTAATAGTCTAGAATTAAAACAATAAACAGGCTGTATTTTTTTTTTTTAGCAATAGTCAAGTTGGCCCCACACTAACAACATTGCATTGGAAATGCATACATACTGAATTATGAAGAATACCATAATAATATGTACTGATGCTATATAAGAAATAAACACGTTAGCTTCTTATTATGCCAGAATATGAACAAAATAACTGTTTCAGGACATTGATCTATATGTTTCATTGAATGTACTGTGTAATATTAAAATAAATCCTCAGCATTTCCATGGCAAAAATAGAACAGTTGTAAAATGTATTATAACCAATAAAGACACAAGAGTGTAGTTAGCTACCATAGGCAGCCACCAACAGAGAGGTGCTCACTGACACTGTGTGATGAAATATTCGCTATGCCTATGTCAACACTAGTCTCAAACTCCTCTTCCACTTGGCTTCAAAAGAAGAGCAAAACATAAAATCCAAATGAATGAGTGCATAAGTATATTATGTCATGTACAATCCCTTGTCATTATATGGGACAGCCGCTCCATCTTACTCACCTCTCTGTGCCTTTTTCTTGAGTGACATGGTACTGCAGGGGTGTCAGTCGTTTTCTTAATTCCTCTTGAGTAAAGACCACCTTGTAATTCTTTTTTTCTCTCTTTGACCCTAGAGCCAAATGAAATGTGGGTGATATAGTCTATTAAGCTTTAAATCCTAATTTACTTCTGCATATTGACTTATAACAGCTTTAACAGTAATGTATGTGTGACCGTGTCTGTATCGAATGCTTTTCTTCAGTTGATAACTTCCAACAAAACAAAAGTTATCGTCAAAAAGAAAATGAAATAGCTAAAAGAAAGGCCTATTATGTATCATGCAATTTTTCACTGCCAGTGATGTTTTCCAACGTCTATCTTCCCAATTTATCAACAATAGAAAAGGCGTGTCATTTAGCTTAGGCAGGTAATGGGATATGGAATATATGGTAATAGCCATACAGTGTTGGACTGTAAAACCAGGAAATGAGAGCAGGGGCCACCAACTAAAAGATTTTGTTTTTATCTCTTTATTCACCTTTTCAGTCCTTAATATTTACTTATATTCTACCTCTTTTAAGTCTCCTACCCCCAACCTGCTATACACCACTCTCTGGAATATGCCATGATGGTCAGTCTGACACTCCAGGAGGGCCCCTTGAGGCCTAGGTTTTCCCTGTGCCCTGGTGAGTCAGTCCAGCACTGCAGTCATAGGATGCCCAAGTGTGATATTGCTTTTGATAGTGGTACACAATATGTTGTGGCTACTGATTATTACTGGTATTATTCCATGCAACACATTACATAGGATTTCGAATGGTACAGCTTATCATGATAGTCTGACAGTGGCAAAATATTTATAACAGTCTACATAAATAATATTGTGGTATCAGCACCCAGATAGTATACAGTTACTCAAATATTCCACAAAAAAATGAAAAAGCAGATGATATCATGCAGATGCAATGCAATAACAAGCTAGCATTATCATGCATAGAGTATGATAAATACCTATTGCTTTACAATGTCATATTGTAATTGTCAGTCTTGTCCTCCAATATATTATTAACACCTACTAGTGCTAGCTGAATATGGCACAACAGCAGTAAATAAGCCAGTTAAACTAGTTGGGGCTGCAGTGGGGCTGTATCCAGGTTGGGTAAGGAGGGAGAAGAATATGGGGGCATAAAAAAACTAGGACAAGCAGCAGTTCCTCAAATCAAATATCAGTTTTCGGGTATACTAAGCTGCTATTCTAGTAACCAAAATAGTGTTTACCAGCAATATAGGCTGTCAACTGAAAGGTGCATTAATAAAGTCAGATATAACTAGCAAACAACACTCACAGTCACCACTAGAGCAACTAAACTTCCCAGGCAGGGTTGTCCGGATCAGAAAGGTCTTTAATTGCAAGTTGGAAAATGAATGCCTTAGCTAGAAACAAGTTTAAGTCAAGCAAGGTGATTTCGATACTTAGAGATGCAAGCAAGTAGTCATCCTTTAGTAACACAACATAAACGCAGATGACCTAAAAATGAAGTAAGGTTTGCATGCACAGCAGTCCTGACTCCTTGCCATTTGCATCATAACAGTGGCTTTGTGGCTTTCTAATTCCATGACACAAAAAACATAATGATGGATGTCATGGTCATATTGGAACACTTTTTAAAATGGGTATTAGCAGTAAGAGTACTTGATCTTACTATCTGCCCTGGTAGGTTAATCGTTCCTACCTTGGTTGCCAAATCAGTTCATAAAATTGTTGTCTGTGTTATACTTTTACCATTAGTCTCTTAGCAGTTTATTTCTTTGTCACTGCATGTTACGTAATGCCACTGTCTTTGAAATCTTTTTTTGATGGAATTTTAACAGGATCTTAAGATTTCTACCTTAAAACTGCTGTCCAATATAAAATAATGAGCTGTGATCCAGCCCAAGTATGATAGGCTACAATCAGCAGAATCTGCTCTCACAGTTAGTCAGAAGCAGTGTCATTCAACACCACAAACCCCAGGCTCTTCTGGGAGAAGCACAGGAGGAGGTACCAGGAACTGGGCATATTTGGGACGTCAGGAATAATGAATTGATGGAGGGCCCATTCTCTCCCTCTACTTTACGGTATCTGTATATGTGTGTGTCTGTAGGCTATACACACCTAGTTGGGGGGTGGCTAGAAAATGGTTAGCGATCCTGTTGATGTAGCCCTAATTTCTATCACTTATATCTCATAGCCAATCCACAGTTGTGTAAAATATAAAATACATTCAAAAAGAAGCCCCTATATAAATCAATCAAATCAGGAACTGAAGCAAACAAAAAATAAAAGTAAAAATGCAACAAACCAAAACAGATTCAACAAGTCAAAATTAACTTTTCAAATTTCCACTATATATATATATATATATATATATATATATAAATGTATTTGTATTTTTACATGTTACAGGTGCCTCTAGCTTAGAAGTCTGCATCCTATAGTCTAATCTATTCTCACATGTTTGTCTAAAGAATAATTTTTTCCCAAAGGCCACAACACAACAGTAAAAGATTGGTAGTGCAATTAGGTGCAACTAACATGTTTAGTGCACACTGCAGATGAAATTATTCTATTGAGTTTAATACCATAACAGGATGAAAGTGCAGCAAGATATTCTAGGACATCTAAGCTAACAACATCTGTAGGGAATTGAAGCTTTCCAATATACACCTAAAATTTTCACTACCCAGTCTTTTCTACAAATGTTAATTTTGTGTGTCTGTACATGTGCTTACATAGGTGCTATTAATTGAATTTGTCACAGTAAATGGAATGCTTGTTTTTCATATACTATTGGATTGTGGGAGTTGTCTGTCTGTCTTGTCTATCTATCTATCTATCTATCATTGTCACGAGTCTTCCCTATTGGGACAAAGAATAGCTGCTGGAAACTGTATCCTAGCAACAGCTGAAGATCCCAGGTCTACTTTCTCAAATGAGGTGGCCAATTTCATGAAGTCTGTTAAAACTTCACTTTTCAAATTACAGTGCCTTGGGAAAGTATTTGGCCCCCTTGAACTTTTCAACTTTTTGCCCCATTTCAGGCTTCAAACATAAAGATCTAAAGTTTTAATTTTTTTGGTGAAGAATCAACAAGTGGGCCACAATTGTGAAGCGGAATGAAATTTATTGGTTATTTTAAACTTTTGTAACAAATAAAAAACTGAGAAGTGGGGCATGCCAAAATATTCGGCCCCCTTAAGTTAATACTTTGTAGTGCCACCTTTTGCTGCGATTACAGCTGCAAGTCGCTTGGGGTATGTCTCTATCAGTTTTGCACATCGAGAGAC
>JAKJJM010079593.1:0-11096 GCA_021901965.1 Pipa carvalhoi
TCAAAAGTGACAATGGCGACTGTGACTAAGTGACAACATGAACTAGGGACAAGGTGACATAGAAATAGAATATACACAGAATACAGTTAGTGGGATATGGTGAGGCTGACATCACTGCCCTTCACTTGTCAAATTCCCCTCACTCCACATGACTTTTCATCCTACTTCTATCTTCCTGACTGCGTCACCCTATGTATGTAACAGCAATTGTAGCTGTCCGCCTGTTCGACAAGTGTATTCTCCACTTAGTCAACAGAGAAGTAAATTTGCGTCTATTTTGGCGATGCGGCTAAAATTGTACTGAGGTGAATTCAAAAGGTGAATTCACCCTTTTAAAAACGTGTCCCAAAATGTTTTTAGGCTAGTTAATAATGCTGGAGAAACAGTCTATTTTATCGATATCATGGTTTTTCTCATTTTTACAAAGCTGTTCAAAGCAAATGTTATCACCTGAAAGTGATCCCCCGCCTCAGGCTGGCATAAACCATTATTCCCTATGGAGACTGTTCTGTTAGACAAAGTCGAAAAAGTTTTCTCCTCAAAAAAGGATATAGATCTGTAATGGAAGGTGAATCTAATAGAAAAACTTTGCAAACTGTGTTGCTCTCAACTAATCGGTATTTATCAAGAACAGTTTTTTCATGGAGATATTTTTTTTTAATCGACCCTCAATAAATCATTACAGGAAAATTAAAAACAGCAAAACAGGGTGAAATTACTTGAAAAAGTCAAAATGGTCTTAATAAATATTTCTCATATACTCCAGCTTAATTTATTTTTCTTTACTCCTTTTCTCCACTACCATAAAATCTTATATAATTCTGGAGGAAAAATATTCCCAACTCTGGATTGACTATGGATGAAGTCTATTTAACAAACACATACAACATGGCTACAATCAATTAAATTAAAAACAGGCCGAAAGCAATAAAATTCATTCTATTTCAAAAATAACATTTTTACAACTGCTGCATTGCGGTGCAAAAACTGTCGTGCCAATCCATATTTTTTTGTAAGGGGTCCTTTAAGCAGGACAAAATGTGAAATAAGAGCTGATGTGGACGGTTTTAAATCACTGGACCTTTAAATTATATCATTGCGTGAAACCTAGACACCTGTAACACAGGACTATTTCAGCCTGTGTATACAGAATAATAGGATTAAAAAAAATTAGATGTGTTACAAAATAATAGTATCCCTTTAAATACGTAGTATGAAGGAGACTTTTCAAAGGTATTACAAGGGCAATCCAATGTATGAATGCTGAACAATACCCTTTTATATACAAACGCAATGGCAAACTCATAGCATATAAATGTCCCTTTAACGTATAACAAATGACTTGTTTAGTATAAAATATCTAAAAGGAATGACAGCCCATAAACAGAATGCCATTTATCTGCCTCTTTATTTTAACTGAAACGGAAAATACAACGCCATTGTGTACCTTCCCCAGCAGGTGGGGATATTATAATAATAGGGTGCAGAAGAGTTTGCTCTGTCTTCTCTGGGGAAATGCAATTTAAATCAGCAAGGCATAGCGGGATTAAGTGGCCATGTCATATTATCCTCAACAGGATCTTTCATTTAACTCTCTGCGGTTGATGTTTTTTTGTTAATAACAGCAGACGATGCTTTTATTTTTAAGATCAAGCCCGTGGAATACCTTCTTGCTTTTAAAGAAAGCGTCCCATTTTGATTTATAATCAGGGCAGATTTATGAGACACATTTAGGATATGCTGTTAAGAAAAGATTGTAATCGCTGTGTACCGCTATAAATCTCCTTTTATTGTTTGGTTCAGATGGCAGACTAGAGGGACGCTATTATAATTTTATAATCATTTGGCAACAAGCTGGAAATTCACTTACATGGAAATTAGAACTATAATGGTTCTTTTTTTTTTGTTAGTGTTTGTGTTTTGCATGAAACCTGGCGGGGAGAAAAAAATAATAATCGACGTGCGTTAAAACCCATTTAGAAAACAAGCCGAAAATGCACACAGATTTTTCAAAATGGTTGAAGCCTATTTTATTTTTCTCTCGTCGTGAGTTAAAATATTATAAATCGTCAGTATCCTTAGCAATGGGAAAAAGAGAATAATGTTCTCATCATATATGTTTGGTAAGCGGTTCAGTGAACGGATTGCTTTCTACACTATTATTGAGTTCTATGAACCCATTATTCAGTCATTTGAGAATTTATTTTATTTTAGCCCCTGAAAAAATAGGCCCGTCATTTAGTTTGCAAATATTCTTCTAGTTTTCATGGCAGCCACAATTGTTAGGGCTGTTGCTTTATCTTTACTTCGTTAAATAAATACAATGTCAGGGCTAGTTTACCTCAGATATCTTAGTTTAATTCCCTCCAAAGAGTGTAAACCTGATCCCATCATCACTGTCAATTTGTCTGTAGTTTGTTTTTAGTTCAAGTTTAAATATAATTGTGCTGCTTATTTTGTATTTGTATTTATTCATTTATATATAGCGTAGCGCTTTACAGAGATTCATCAATCACATCAGTCCCTGCCCCATGGAGCTTACAATCTAGTTTCAGTCACACACACAGATGCATGTTTTTGGATTGTGGGAGGAAACCAGAGTGCCTGGAGGAAACCCACGCAGGTGCGGGGAGAACATACAGATGAAGTCCAGGGTGGAATTGAACCCAGAACCCAGTGCTAACCACTGAACCACTGCACTGCCCAAGCCACAGTGCTGCCATTTCCTCATGTAGATACTCAAGCACAGTAAATGAGTACCATTAAAATTTTAATAGGGTTGTGAACAAACAGTTAATTCAAAAGTTTAAAATAATAAAAAGCAAAGAGAAATTACACGTTACCTGATAATACTATTATCTGTGACATATAAGTGATTTTAGGCAAGGTAATTAATTATTGCTGTCAGTGGTTTGTGGTCGTTTTGTGTTAAAGTCAAGACTTATGAGAGGTTTATGAGGTTTCTGAGGGATGCACAACATGTATGAAGATGTTGATTTACAAAATGTTTGCGTATTCTACTGAGACAGGATATTTTTATTTCCTATTACATTCCTTCTTCTTTTCATTTCCCTAAACGTATTACTATTTCTTTTAAATCCTCTTTATCATTTTCCAAAGTTGTATGTGATGAATTTATTAAATAGAACCAGTTGGAATTGTCATACTCAGAACTCTGCCAAATCTCCTTCAGGGTACCCTAACCACCGGTGTAAAAATTTTTAAATTGTAATTTTTGAACATTGAAGCATTACCATGACCATAGGCGTATCAATATCTCAGCAGAGTGGTATTGATAGAAGATATAAGCTATGGGGGTAATATTTTATTTAAAAACTGATTGAGATTGATTGGAGGTTGGATTGTAGCAAGGAAATTACAATGGGAAAAATGACGTAAGTTGACTGAATAGAAAAATAAAATGCGTAATAATTGTCACATTCTGAAAAATCATGAAGCAAAATTCAATATTTTAGAGTCTGTTTAAAACGTACCTTTTGTCGAATGCTGCCTCTTGTGATGTATGTGATTTTGTTTTGTCTTTTAACCCTGTTTAACACGGAACATTCTACTGTATCGTTATCATTGCACATGAGAACACAAGATATGACCACTTTGTTTTTTATCAGATGTTCATCAAATGACCATAGACTGGCTCACTGGAAATTTTTACTTTGTGGATGATGGAAATGACAGAATATTTGTATGCAATCACAATGGAACCATCTGCATCACACTGATAGATCTGGATCTCCAGAACCCTAAAGCGATTGCTGTTGACCCCACAGCTGGGTAAGATTCATTTCCAACTTTTTACTTCCAGCTCTGTCAGTTGATTTGAATAATCTGGTGGTTTTGAAACGTTCCATAATCCATTTTATTTCCTATTTCATAAAACGCAATCATGGGAAAAATTAGCCGGACTGCCATTTTCCATATGAAAAACTTCAAAACCAATTTTGAGTGAAACGTTTAAAGTTACCTCCTTTGTATTGCAGGGAATGCTACAACAGCCATGACATATGTCGTACTATTCTTTATTTATTTTGAAATACAAATGTACCTTGATTTTTTGGTCACGGATTATTGATTTCTATAACTGTGGAAGGTCATTAAAGTGTAATAGCTTAACCACTGGAAGTGCACATGTAATATGTTACACTAAAGTCTAACGAGTGGTGACTACTCTAAAAAATTTTCATACTGTAATTCACAATAACACACGGTCCAAGAAAACATTGTCACTGTATCTACTAAATAAGGACCATCTTTGCCACATTCATAATTATTATATCTAAGTTTAATCACAAATGCATTTATGTATATTTTATTTATAAAAAAAGATGAGTATTGCAATAATTGGTGATACCTTTTTTTTTGGACTAACAATCAATTTAGATAGACAAGCTTTCAAGAACTTTGTCTTCCCTTTATCCAGTCAAAAGCAATCTATCCTAACTTTATTGACAAAGCATTAGTTCACACATTGTTGTACAATTCTACAACTCAAAAATGGAATAAATATATTATAATACAGACATGAGAAATTGATTAACATAAAATAAGTGAAGTAAATTCCAAGTGTAGAATCATAAAGATACATCACTCTAAGGGGGTTATTGGCTATAGTTCAAGTTGTTGCATGAAGCTGTGAATTTGCCAGCTAAAGACAGTTGCGATAGACTGCTACTGTCGCAGTCTCGACTTCATTATGGGAATATTATCACGTTCATGACTTTAAAATTGTCGCAGTTGCGGATTTGCTATGGGAATGCACTGTTTGAGAATTTGACAGTCGAATTCTCACTTTAACCAATAACCCCCTTAGTGCCGGGTAGTGACTGAAATAAGCGGATGGATGTCCCACTCTGATACAGCAGGGACTTTAATACATTTCATGGTTACTGGGGATCATCTCTCGATCTCAAGGATGTCCATCCAACAATTGGGTACTTAGCTATGATTGAACTAAAACTCCCACAATCACCTGATGACCTTGGGCTCTTGGCAGGTCTGGAGAGTTTAAGATAACCAATAGCCGAAGTGCATTTGTCTTACTGTAATTTATTAAAAACACTATCCTAAGGATAATAGATGGAAGTGAAAGCCAACTTATATATATATATATATATATAGCAATACATCCCATGCTCTGTAACCGGATTGCCTGATAAGCCTGTTGTGATTTTTTAAATTCACTGTATTGAATACTAATGACCATCCCTGCTCATTACTCATGCAAGCCTTTTTTGCATCTTGTGTAAAAGGACATTCATTAAAACTCCAATATATGCTAATGGCATTTGGTTGTTGAACTCACAGATGAACTAGGGCTGCTTAAAACAAACATAGCAGGGGACTGGACATCTATGAACTGTGCTCAGAAATGTCACACTGCCAAAGACGTAACGGCAGGTGCACAAACATGACCGCATCACCTCTCTGAAACTTGTTCCTGAATCCTTAGCTCAGGTGCTTTCCAACAGCTGGCTACTCACAAAAGAGACAATGATAAAACAAAGGTCATTTTAATCCGGAAATTTGCTGCTCTGTTGAGAAAGCAAAAAAAGAGGGAAATCAAATTATCTCTTCAAAAATATCTACTCTTTTGGAAATGAAAGAAAAAAGGAAAATCTGGTCATCACAATTTCTGCTAGTAATTTTCCACATTAGCAAACTTGACCCATCTGTGAATTCATTTAATTATTAGTATAGCACAGTATGGGTACAGTTCTATTAAAATGAATATTGCTGTAGTGACTTTCAAGTATTCATTTGCATCTTTCATTCCTACTGAAGTCACATGAATGAATTTATTTTGAAATGTGGTAAGATGTAGGGCCTCCACAGGGTAAAATCACCTGTCGAATTCACTTCGCTACAATTCGAATCACATTGCCAAAATAGACACAAATTCACTGCCCACTATTGACTAAGTGGAGAATAGACAAACAATAGACAAGTGGAGAATAGACAAAAAGCGGACAGAGGTGATCGCTGTTACATGTGTAGTCTGGTGTAGTCAGGCGGAAAAAAGTAGGACGAGAAGTCATGTAGAGTGAGGGGACTTCTACAAGTGAGGAGCAGTGATGTCGGTTTCAGCATTTCCCACTGACTGTATTGTGTGAATATTCTATTTCTATGTCACCTTGTCTCTAGATCCTGTTGTCGCTTAGTCACCTTTGTCACTTTTGAATGAATAACCGCCTTATATAACACCGGAGCCCTGCCATCAACCCCCCAATTCAACACTTTGAAATGGTGAAGTCAAACAGGTGAATTCGGAGCAGTTCACTAGTCACATTCTTAGCAACAAAAAGAAAGAAAAGGCCTCTCTAAAAACCACGCACGCTGAAGAATGACAAGTAGATGTATAAGTAACTAATAAAGAAGTAATCCACACAACAGAGAAATCAGCGTAACAAAGACAAGAATTTATTATAAATCACAAAAACAAAAAAAGTATATGAAATGAGCTGAATCACACAATCAAAGGGATAAATATAGGAATAAGAGCACATGAAATATACATAAAAAAGGCGCTCAGAGAAATGAGTCAGTGGACGGATATAATTTTTCGTCAATCGGATAAAGGGGGCAATATTGTGCTGTGGCCCTCAGACAAATATGTCAGAGAGGTGAACAGGTTACTAAGTGTGATGTCACAATATAAAAGGCTATTTGCAGACCCTACTGTTTGTTTTAAGGAAAGGCTACATAATTTAGTGCAACAAGCATTCTTTGACAGATTGATTTCCCCTCAAGTTAGAGATTTTTTATTGGTTCCCCATCCAGTAATACCAACTTTTTATATCATCCCTAAAATTCATAAGAGTTTGGTAGATCCTCCGGGACGTCCAATTGTGGCTGGAATAGGTAGTTTAATAGAACCAGCATGTTCTTTCATCGATCAATTACTTCAAAAACATGTTTTCAGCCTCCTGCCCTTTATCAGGGATATGGGAGACTTTATAGGGAAAATGATATATACATTTTTTCGATGCTACTTTCTATTTATTAACTATTTACCCTATTTATTCATTATTTATTTATTATCGTCTTATATCTATTGTTCAAATATTTAGACTAATTGGATGGGCGGAGGTGTCTCTGTTTTGTATTTATATGATTGGCTACATTTTGTGTCTTTTTTATGTATATTTCATGTGCTCTTATTCCTATATTTATCCCTTTGATTGTGTGATTCAGCTCATTTCATATACTTTTTTGTTTTTCTGATTTATAATAAATTCTTGTCTTTGTTACGCTAATTTCTCTGTTGTGTGGATTACTTCTTTATTAGTTACTTATACATCTACTTGTCATTCTTCAGTGTGCGTGGTTTTTAGAGAGGCCTTTTCTTTCTTTTTGTTGCTACAATTGTTCTTTCCTCTCTCACTGCACCTGAACATTACATATTTTGTTATTATGTTACAGTGTGCGCACTCAGTTTTTTGCTTCCACTAGTCACATTCGCACCTTCAACACACTCTGCAGCTTAATCAATAGTAGATGTACCAGTGCACGAGCATGCAAAGAGATGTGAATAGCTCCCTAAGTTCGCAGCAATCGTAGAAGCCTTAATTGACCGTGTATTTGCAACTTCCCAGAGTTTATTCAATAAGCGAACATGGGGAAGTGGCGAATAGATGTGAATTCATAGTTCTACTTGACTATTCCAACTTTTGACAATGAGGGCTTTAATAACACTATGAGGAATATTTATAAAAACTGAAAAGGTTTACTCCTGGTATATCGATATAGATATACCTTTAATTAGCTCAAAAATATCAATATTGCCTATATCGATATTTATTAAGCTCCTTCTGACCTTTTTTAAGTGTTCGACTGGTTGAGGGAGGTGAAAACACATTATTCCCTGAGGAGACAGTCCCCAATGAAAAGATCAGCGATATCGATGGCAAAAAAAATCTATATTAAATAAATACCTTATAGTAAACTCCAGCGATGCACTCCCAGCTTCATCTGTGCTGTATCTTCACTGCATGGAGGCAGACTTCACAGCGCTATTGAGGGCCCAGCTGCCAGCCTTGAGCTCCTCCCACACACTATCACCAGCGGTGAAATAGAGCGTTTACATCATCATGCTCATTTCTCCCTCAATGAGAGCTCTCCTATCACCGGAGCATGATGAGTGTGATGACGTAACCTCTCATTTGCATAAGGGGCGGAGCTTTGCTGTGAAGTCTGCCTCCGTGCAGTGAAGATGCAGCACAGATGAAGCTGGGAGTGCATCGTTGGAGCTTATTATAAGGTACTTATTTATTTTTTATTTTTTTGCTTCTTTAGTTCTTCTTTAAGGTTGTCTCAGCTGAGGGAATGTATACATCTTGTTGGGTTTTGTTTAGGCATATCTTCCTATTAATTGTGAGTAGTGCAACTGCTATAAGTACAGTAGTTCTTTAAAGAAGTACAATTCCTGGAAGGGATATTAGAATTATACCTGGGACATAGTTAAGCTTTTCAACAAATGCTAGCGTTACAGTGAGGAGTCTTTACAGGTTCCAGTTACCCCTGTTAATTGAGTAGATTTGCCATAGGTGCTCGACATGGCAGATCCTATTAATCAGGATCCAACATTATTTGGTGCTGCTGTCCTGATATATCAATAGGTATGATTAACCTTAGTGAAACAATATACAGTAACGGGATAGTGACTGCAGATATTTTTCAAGCAGAGCACCGGAATTATAACTGCATCATCCTAAATCGTCCAAAAATATAAAAATATTTACAGAGCAAACAGCTTGTTATACATATGTAGACTTTTGTCACTTTTTACTTAGCGTGATTGATATTAAAATGGATCATCAAAATGGGCTTAATGCTGACAGGAACAGCTGGGATCTCCAACTTTGCACGGGAACTTGTATCCGTAATCTTTGAATGAAGCCATATTTATGAATCAAACAGATGGCAGCATTGATTCATTACGACAACAATCGTTTTTCAAAACATACCAGTGAAGATAACATTGTTGGCTTTTGTCTACATCATTTGGCGTTGCGTCAAAACCTTATGTAAAAAGAACTTTCATTGGAATGGGATTCCTTGCTACATTGCAGGCTACACACATAATATCCATTAAATAGTCCCGTGTATCCATTCACTGTTACACAGGTAACATGGTGGAACTCACAGCTATTGTGCATAATTTTTAAAGGGATATTATTATTCTATTATCTTCCATTTTTAAATGATATTTTTTGTTTATGATATAGAGTGCTGTACAATTATATGACCATAGATATAGTAATAATATATTTCTTCGCGCAATTGTTTTTAAGGACACACTTCCTGTATATGCTTTATGTAAAACACCATAGAGAACAATAGGACTGGATGGGGTCTGTTTAACAACATGGCTTCTATTAGTAAAGATAAGAATGGACAGAAAGCAATAACATTCATGAATTTAACTTCAAAGATAACATTTTTACAAGTGTTGTATTTAAATGACTGTAATGCCAATACAGTAAATCAGAACAGCAACACCAATAAATAAAAATGTGCTGTGTGCAGTTATATCTACTTTATATTTTGGGGGGTATCATTTAATCCAATTATCTTATTTCCCATATATTTTTTTGTCACAATTCCCTGTTAATTTTAGGTCACCATAACAAAAAAAAATGTTTAATTGTGCCTTAAATAAATTAGATTTATATTATAGCACTGAAGGAAATATATTACTTTAATGAAGAAAAAAATATTATAGCTTTTGTGCTTTCATAAAGGATGGTTTTTCAACATCTGCATTATTAACACACTAGTACATCTTTCATTATGGATGAGATGGGACATACCTTTAAAACAAAAATATACAGCCCCATAGCCTGCTGCAGGGTCTGAGATTATAAATAAATCATTGTTTCCTGACCCTTATCTTTGGAATTCTATACCCCTTTACCTCCGCCAAGTACAATCCATCAATATCTTCAAATCTAAATTAAAATCTTACCTCTTGGAGCACTAGCACTGGTTTTCATGTCTATTTTATATTTATGTAACTGTTTATTCTAAGCTTATATATTTGTTTATTTATTTTCTTATTTAATTGATGCCTATATCCTAATGAACTGTCACTTTATGCTTGTGCACTTGTTACCCTCCTATCTGTTTACGTAAGTGTCCCTCCTATTTAGATTGTAAGCTCTATGGGGCAGGGACCTACATCCTCCTGTTTCAGTCATGGTCTTGCACTTAGAGTGATGTATTTTCTTGATTATATGTTTGTAATTTACTTCACTTGTTCTTTGTTAAGCACATTTTCCATGTCTGTATTATAATTGTATTGTTGAATTGTACAGCGCTGCGTAATCCTGTGGCGCTTTATAAATAAAAATATAAATACATACATACATACATAGATACACACATACATTGTTTCCATCAGTGCAGCCTGGTGATCTTAGCACAGGACCCCAGATAAGAGACTTGTACAAAGGCAGAAATCTGTTTTTTTAACAGATTGTTTTATCAACTATGCATATCTGTGATCACAAACAAAAAGTACAGTGACGTTTGTAGATGTACCAGGAATGAACAAGATTATTTAAAGATCTGAGAATGATCCCTTTAACCTGATTCAAGCCTTTGTTCTTCTTGTCACGCTTACATTGTACATGATTGTTCATTTTAACAGTAAAAAATTCTGTGGGCCCTTTCCAAATGGGTCTCATAAAGTGGGTCTAGGGCCTCTCTGGTAAACTGTAGAAGTTTAGTACAAATGGCAAAATAGAGGGATATTTATAGAATGGTGTTAATAAAAACACTATAGATTATCTGATCTAGTTGCCTATATACTAGTAAGCAACTACCTAGACAGAAACACTTATAGAATCTTGCTGTATGGCTGAATAAATCTGCATTTTATGGAATCCTGATCCCTCCTATTTGCAGAATAGCAAAACAGTAAAAACTACCGTGTTTCCCCTAAAATAAGACAGGGTCTTATATTAATTTTTGCTCCTAAAGACGCACTAGGTCTTATTTTCAGGGAAACACGGTACCAGTACAGTATATTTCTCATACTTTACTACAGCTGGGTCTTATTTTCAGGGAAACACGGTACC
>JAKJJM010079597.1:0-10574 GCA_021901965.1 Pipa carvalhoi
CGACTCATTATGTAAATTCATTCACCCACTAAAGAAGGGTTCGGTGAACGTCTTCGAAGGGTTCGGTGGGTTCGGTACCACAAACAAGGTTAAGAACCACTGGTTTAGCAGGAACTGCCATTGCAATCCAAATGCTGCATTTTAATTTTACTGTTATTTGACTACTTAAGATATATAATTTGACAGAAAACTATACGGGGGAAACCGTTTCAAAATTGATGTAGGTTTTGCACTTGCTTATTTAAAGAACTGAGATTTTAAGCTTTCACGGGCAGAGTCATTAATCTTAATTGTACCATCCCTATGCAGTACCATGATGTTACAAGTATTTATACCATGTAATGCTTGTACCCATTACTATGTATAGCGCCATGGAAGATGTTGGTATTATATAATTCAATAATAATAATAAAACATACATCAAAAAGCTACCTTTTAGCTCCATATCTGTCCAGCTGTCTTGAGGCCTTCTGTTGCAATCCAGTCTTTTGTTTCGGTCCAATATTTTGCAGGAGTCTAATATACTTTTTAAGCACAACATCATTGTTGAAAAATGATCCAGTCTATGCCATGAAGACGTAACAATGCTGCTGTAGTCCTATATTAGGGAACACTTGAAGGAATTTTTGTAATGATGTCCATAACTATACATTGTGCAAAATATAATGTTGTATTGACAGTGAAGCTAAAAAATATTGTCCATCCATCAAGTTCAGTATTTGCAGAAGAGGAAGTTTCCAGTTTGGGAATTTAGTAACTTCCTCAATCAGACCCACTAATATTCTTACTGTAGATTCTACTCTTAATTGGAAGCAATCCAACATACTTTATATCCCAGCCAATGTTTGACTCTTGGTTGGGGGATGTTATTTTTATATTCCTAAGAGTTGCACTTGTTAATTTTGTTGCCCACCTTTGAACCCCTTCCTGTTTCTCCAACTCATATATTTTGTAAACCTGCCATTGCTTTCTTTATTATGACATGTACATCTCCTATCTGTACTTAGCCATGTTTGCAAAGCTCAGCATTGATTTAATCTTTTCTTTATTGGGTTTCCATATAGACAGAAAGTGGGCAGTTTACCACAACAGTGTTTTCACTTGAATGCCTATTTTTTAGTAACCAACCATTTCAGTAGAAGAGATCTTGTTCTTGTAGATTAGCCATCCTTCCTTTGCTATCATTGATCTCTTGGTTTTCCTTGTTCCACTCACAGGAGAGGGTGGAGCCTGAGGAGGTCACTCATGCAAAAATCCTGCCTTTTGAATTTCCTGTCATGGCCAATATAAGTCAGTATTTACAGATCAGATTATATTCTTGACTGCTTATGACTGCATATACATTTTGTCTGCATTTATCAGCAAACTAAATTTCTGGGCATGTTCTATAATGAATTATTCCAGCTTTCCTGTTAAAATTTGAGACAGTGGGTTTTGTGCACCAGTTGAATGCACTGAAGTGCTACTTTTGCTGCTAATATATTTATTGCAGCTCAGGTATTTGTATTTGGAGCCCTTTAAATAGGCTGGTGAAGACCAATAAATCCCATTGGTCTATTTTTTTTTTATAGAAGGATGTCATACTCATTTTGAGCATATGTCTCCTTTAGGAAACAACGCATCTCTCTTTATGTTTATCACTTAGGTTCTTGCTGACTTTTTACCAGGGAAATGTAATAGATATCTATCTCATGGTTTGGGACCTGATATCTAGGGTCAGGTAAACCAGAATCACATTCCATGTTTCTATATATGGGGCAGAGCGGGATGGCGGTTTTTTCTTATCACACGAGCATATGATGCGCTGCACATCATACGCTCCTGCGAACCCAGCCTAAAACATATTATTTTCAACACTGCAGCTGGAAGAGCCCTTGTAGGATTAATAAGCACAATGCTTGACATTGGCAGGCAGTAGTTCATGGACCCATTGTTCTTTTAAAATATTTAATGTTATGAAAACAGAGTATCCAAAAGTTACAAAAAAGTGCACTGCTATTTTATTGTGTAACTAAATACCTAGGATTATTTAAAAAGAGAAGATTTTGGAATCTTAGTATCAATTTAAGATGGACGTGTATTTGAATGACTTGTTCCTGATATTTGTTAACAAGCTTTCCACAAATTGCTCCACCCTCTCACACATCATTCTGTTTGGAGATGTCCTGGAATCCATGAAGGCAAACACCTTGCAGGCTTTTTTATACATTACCTATTTAAGGTTCAGCTAAAATGATGACATTGGATCAATTCAGAATAGATGCTTTTATGCCTTTTTTAGTGTTTAATGATCTGCAGTATGAATTGAAATTGCATTATGGGTCTTTTCATTTCTTATCATTTTCTTTATGTGTTAAACTGACTTCTATTCTAAAACAATCAGTGCCCTTCTTCTTGTTTATCTATTTGTACACTCCTTTTGTTGTATACTGTGTCCAGGAAACGTCTTGCTTCATGGAGCATCTTTAATTAGTTAGGGACAGAGACTGGTGCCTACTGGAAATGATTAGTAAACAAATGTTGAGAGTGTTCAGATAAAGATAGCTCATGTTTCATTTATTTATTTTCATAGTGACTGAGTCTTCCCCCCTCTCATTAACCTCATGCCCTTATGATGCCTTTTTTTGGTCATTTATTTAGCCTGACAGTAGTTTATATTTACATAACTGGACAAATCAAAAGTTAATTTCAAAACATGGGTAGAAAACTGCTTGAGTTTTCATAGTAGTAGGACAGATTATTTGACCATTTGCACCAACGACAAGATATGTTGTACAGGTGTAGCCCATTTCTGAGAACTCAAATTTATTTTTAGACTGTGGAAGAAATCCACACAATGCAGCCATACTAACCATGTAATCATAGGTTATCATCATCAGATTTGATTTTCTGGCCACATTATATCAAATGTCCCAAACTACTGAACAGTTTTAGCATTTTTTTAAAGAAGTCTCCCTACTCCCTTATTTTTCCTCTTTGCCAGATTAGAGGAGTGATGAGAAGGAAGTCCTAATCCAAAATTTGCATCCTGGAAGAATTATCAATAATAATAGTACATCAAGGGTATCCTGATTTGTATCTGCTTCCTGAGACTCTGTAAGAGGTGCATGGGTGATGCAATTACATTTCTGCAGGGGGAGTTCTACAGCATGGGTGGGTCTAGTGAGGGTATGATGGAATAGAGTGTTCAGGGCAGAGCATGGGCAAGGTTATGGAGGTGAGTGGTTGGAATTATGGAGACTGGTGCTGCCCTGGAAGCACTGGTGCAATTTTCTTGGAATTCCTTACATTTGCCTAACAAACACCAAAATTTATGAAAGGGCAAATTCGTCTGGCATAGTGACTTTGCGAAGAGAAGTCAATTTTCCCAGTCAAATGCAGTGACATCATCCTCACAATGTCCCATTAACTGTATATAAAGTGAATAATACATCTATTTCTAGGTCACCTTGTCCCTAGGTCACGTCACCATTGTCACTTTTGAATGAATAGTTGCCTTATGCAACACTGGAGCCCTGCCATCAACCCCCCAATTTGCCACTCTGATGTGGTGAAGTCAAACAGGTGAATTTGGGGAAGTACGCCTCGTGGAATTTGCTCATTCGACAGACTCCATCACTTGCTGAATAGCTGAATTACCTGTGCATGTGCATGCAAAATGATGCGAAGAGCTTTGTAAGTCCACAACTGTCGGAAGCTTCCCAATTGGTAGCGAATTTGTCACATCGCAGAGTCTGTTAAATGAGCGGAGTTGGAGAAGTTGCAAAAGAACACAAATTTGGGCCTTTATGTGACTGTTCGTCTTTTAAATATATAACCCCCCGAGTGTCCAGAAGAAATCCAGTATATTCCCAAATATGCATATCAATAGCAAAGCTATTTTGTAGAGTATGATAACTAATCAGTTATCAGTCAGGAGCTAAACAGAATTTAGACATCCATTTTTCTACCTCCCTACTTCCTTCTCCTCCTTATGGTGCAAATGAAAGGTGTAGATATTTTTGAAGTAGTAGTGTTTAATGAGAGATTTTTCCTGCTTGGTTTAGTTGTTGTACAGAGACAGTACACTAAGGGCAGAGTCACATTTGAAACTTTTGCTATGGCAAAGAATTCAATGGAGTATGGCCACATGCCAATTCTGTCAACTCAAACTAATGTGAGCTGCAAAATGCATTGCAATGCAAGAAGCTAGCATGAACCAAGCTAACACTTAATCAAATTTTTTTTTCAAAACATTGGATATCTTTAAAGAATCCGAATAACCTTACAGTAGTTAAGTCAGAGAGTTTCTTGTGGCAAATCAGAGGATTTTGATAGACATCAAGTGTAAATTGATGATTTGTTGAAATGATTTTCAAGTATGCTGATTTCTGCTACTTTTGTCAATTTAATGCAGTCCTTTCTGCCATCTGAAATGTTCAGTTATCTGTCATTGTAGTTGAATCTACTGTTAAATTGCTCTGTGTAGCTTAACTTCTTATCTATTAATCTTCAGTTGAACCATGGTAACCACTTGCCTGAGATAGACTTGTCACAGTGTGTCAGTGCGTGCAGGAATAGCTGCATAGAGAGTAAAATATTATAGAAAGCACAAAATGATGTATGTGTATTTATCTGTGTATTATATATCATAGCACTGTGGAATTTTTTTTTTTACTGCCTTTTTAACCATTACGTTTACCATTTCATTTATGAGAACATGTATTGCAGAATTTGCTGGGATAAATAGGTCATGATGATTGGCTCTTTGTTTTGCAGGAGGATGCCGAAAGTTGTGGTTCAAGTTCAACCAATCACAGTGCAACGGAAAGTGCCAAATCCTCAGTAAAACCTCGGAAGTTACAGGCAGCTCCAACCGATCCTGATTTGCCACCAGGTCTTCTAAAATGTTTTTTTCTTGGTCTCATTTTACTTGTACTTTATTTGTGTTAACCTCTTTACAAAGTAGCAATAATTTCCTTTAAATTATAGTGACTACAACAAATAGGAAGTGGCAAGGACTATGTGACTAAATTACAAATACTCTTTGGCTATGATGTAATATCTTATTTTAATCCAGAACTCAATGAGTTTTTAATAATATGTTTATTTTTTTCATTGTCTGTAAATGGTCACTTATATTTTGCACCACTTGTTTTCTTGTAAGAAAAAGTTGTGCACTTTGAAGCCAGCAGTTACTTTTTCCTTTTTTGGTGTTTTTGCTGAATTCTAAGCTGCATACTATACTTTATCCAACACCTTAGAAGCATAATAACACCAAAAATATAGAAATTCCCATTTGGATTACCACTTGTAAAAGTTGTATCTTTCAAGTTGAGTTCATTATTTTTATATTTTTATGCTTATTGATAGTAGCCATGTTGTTAATCAAATCTTACCCAGTCCCATTGTATTCTGTGGTGCTTTATTCAGAAAGTGTGCCCCATAGCCCTATTTTTTAGAAGTTAATTAGATAAATATCATAATTTTCTAGATTAAAACAAAGAGGTCATTTTCCAAATAAATTTAGTTACACATAATCATCAGTGTAAGCATTTTTAAGCATTATCTTATCCAGATTAGTGTAAGGTGTTCCTTTTAAAGATACTGTGATATGGTAGGCTTAAACATCTGGCTGCACTAAAGGTAAAGGGATCAAACAAGCTCACTGGGAGCACTGCAATTTCTACTGTGAAGACATAACACTTCCACAGCTTTATCTGTAAGCTTTTTGTCCGGATACCGAATGGTGGTGGAAGCCTCTTAGAAACTCCGCTTTCTGGAATCAGAGAACTGTGGCCAGGTCCAGAGGCAGGAATGCTGCTCCTTCACTTTACAGGGGTTAAATGTCTGCGTCTGCTAAATGCTCTTGTCCTGAAGGCTCATGTGCAAAATAGAGCACCTCTCTTAATTACTGATTAGCTAATATTTTCCATTGCAGACCTCTGGCCCTTGATATCCTTATTGTAATCAGTGCTAAGTGAGGTGAATTTTTCTCAGTAAGCTTCTGTCTGTTTATCTCAATTCTGATGTCTATTTTCTTTCAAAGCTTCTCATTTTTCATTTGGTTCTGTTCGTCCCTTTAAGTAACCTTTAGTAGGTTGACACAGGGGGCTAAAGTGCAGTCATGGTTACTGAAAGGGTCAAAGAAGGTTGGATAATTATAAGTGGGATGTCTTCCTACTGACAGCTCTCACACCAGGACTTCTGCATTCCATCATGCTTCCTTACACAGAGGAAAGATACATCCTCCCTTCTCTCCCTAAAGATGTTTTGCAATCCAGCCTTGCCTAATAGCTTGATCGTGATGGAATCATAGAGATATGTCTGTAAAATAGGTCCTCAGAGAAGTTCTGTTCTCCACACTTGATGCATTATTGGTGTTATTGTGATGTGTCATAGACTTATCAATCAAAAGTGGAAACACCAAATAAATTAGAAGCCATTGTTATCCCATTTATTGAAGCAACACACTAGCAGAAACCATGACTACCAAGTCTTATAAAGAAGTTTATTGCTGTGATCATTTTCTACTTGCCAGATGAATTCCACACCCAAACTGTAAACTCTGACTTCACATGCACAAATGAAATGTCTGCATGGTGAGCTGGAAGTTTCCAGCTGACCATTTAAGGGTGATAAATGTAAAGAAGTGCTTTCTTAATAAGAAAGGCCTACTAGAAGTGCTTTGTGTGTACTCATTGTTATGGGTAACCTTACTGTTGTGTCGCTGCTCTTCAGCTGTTTGTAGCAGTAGGCGAGGGCCCCTCAATTCTGGGGCCCATCGCCATCTATACCATTTGCCCTTTGCAGAAAAACATATAGTGGGGTATCTGCCTTAAACTGTATTATGGCAAAAGTGTCTGATTTTTTTTATTTCTCAGAAAAAGTAAATAACTTGGAGATAATTATATTGTATAAGTTACCTTATAACTTTCTGATACGTATGCAAAGTGGTCCTAAAACAACAGGACAACTCTAAATAAACAAATATAGCACTGTTGAAGGCTTTTTCTGATTTACCTTGTTAGTTATGTCTCCATTTCCATTGTGTGTGTAAATTCTTTAAAAAGAGGCTATTGTGTTGTGTTGGGTTTTTACAAGCAATCTCAAACTTGTAGGACTTTAACTACTCTAAACAACATATTCCAGGATAGCTTGGTGGAGGATGCTGGAAATTATACCTCACAACACCTGCAAGGCTTATGTTTTTAAAATAAATATGAATGTATGTGTTTAGCTACCCCTTTCTCTATTCATAAGTCACCATCTGTATGTAAAAGATGCTTGGTCACCTTGAAATTGGTTAGAGAAATGTTGTTGGTCTGGCTTTTAGTGCAGCTGTTTCATGTAATCTCAAGATAAAACTTAAGGACACTAAAACCTGTAAATAAACAACTTTCTATTTATTGTATGTATATATGTGTAATTTTATTTATAAAGCGCCACAAATTTACGCAGCGCTGTACAATTCTCCACCCAGTATTAAGTACAACAAGTGTTAAAATGACAGGCTTAGGCTTACTGATTTTACAGAATAGTCATAGCAATTGTAGAAAAAAAAAGCTCTCGGAGAAGAGGTTTTCAGCTAATCCTAGCCTCCCCCCCCCCCTTAGTCAAGGGCTTTGCTCACTAACTGAGCATGCTCCCCCCTCCTGAAACTAATTAAAATTCTCTTTCACTTGCTTCAGGAAACTTAGTGCAAGTCAGGTCTGAGTGACTGAAAAACTGCAGAAAAACAGACTAAATCAGCTCAGAGTCAAAAGCTGCTTAGTAATCTAAATGCTGCACACAAGTAACAGACTGCACAGAGGTAACAGGAGGAGGGACTAGGATTAGCTGATAACTTCTGCTTCAAGTGTTTGTTTTTTCGTTTATTGCTATGATTATTCTGCAAAATTGGAGAGCCTAAATCTGTCATTTTAACACTTGTTGTAATTAACACTAGGTAGCAAATAAAAAGATACTGTAGCTCTTTTTTACAGGCTTTAGTGTCCCTTTAACTGAATTATAATTCACTGGTTGTTTACCACCAAGAACCCTCCTATCCCTCCATCAATATTGTATGTACACCACATAATGCCACTTTGCATGCTTTGCTATTGAGTTATACCAAAATTGCAGCTAAATGCAGTCCGAAAAAGGATTGTGGCAAACTAGGTTGTAACTACAGAGTAGCCAATGTAAACATACCCAGAAGCCATTGACGTTGCTTACAGGTCAAACAATTGTTTTAAATTAATCTTTCAGCACAGAAGGGTAAACCTGAATATTTTTGTTGAGTTCTCTCTTGTGGGATTGAATAAAGTCACCCTTAGTACCCTTTGTTCTTGAGAGGAGTTTGATTATGCTATTGGGAAGAACTAAAAGACAATAGATGCTATGATATTTGCACATGAATATGAATAATTTTAGTTGAGTTAAGTTATGGGTATAATAAGTGCATTAATCTGAAATGCAGTTTAAGGTGAAAAAAATATATTATTTTTAGAACGTGTAAGAATATAAGTTTAAGAAAAAAAAATGTATGTGGGTGCTGCCATATAGTATATTTTAAATATGTTTTTACGTATATAATTCACCATTCCTACATGTATAGGCTGCTATATTTATATGTCTATCCTTCCAATACAGACTTCAGCAGGATCTGATGAATTAACAGTATGTTCCTCTGACTGCATCAGTCATCAGGCAACATTTGTCTGGACAGTGTAGTTATCAGCTAGCATCTGTCTAGGTGGTGTACCTCAGGGACATGTTTATGGAAAGGCACATTTACCTAGTGGGCTATTGTAGATACAGAGAACATATATCACTTAAAGGTATTTTATAATGGCTGATGTGGAAACAGGTTTAGAAAGAGTGACCGTAAATTCCTTTTTGGTTGGCTGAGATTGGGAATGGGTATGGGAGATATGGAAAAAGTGAAGGTACTGTGTATTGCAGAGCGTTTGTATGTGAAAAGTTTAGTAAAATGCCAAATCAATAGGGATGCTAAGATTCGGGGGCCTTATTGACTAAAGGCCGAGTAGTCATGTATAGCTCTGAATTTGCATTTCATCGCCACTTTCCAATGTTTGCTTATTGTGTGAACTATGAGATGTGGAGAATGCATGTCTAATTCAGGTAAATATGATAATGACAATCTTATGGATCATTACTTTGTGTTCGTGTGCACAGGTACTTCAGTTATTGAGCAAGTGATGGAGTCTGTTGATGGAGTGATAGGGTAGGTGCACTGCTGTGAATTCACCACATCAGGGTAGCATATTGGGGGGGATCATGGCAAGGCTCTAGTAAAGCGTAAGGCGACTATTCATTTTAAAAATGACAATGGCAGCTGCGACTAAGTGACAACATGACCTAGGGACAAGGTGACATATAAATAGATGTATTATTCACTTATATACATTTTGGGATATGGAGAGGATGAAGTCACTGCACTTCACTGGCGGAATTCACATTAAAGTAGAACTATGACCTTAAAAAAAACCTTCACAAAGTACACACCCCCTGGTTCAGTTTGCTGAACTGGCCATAAAGCGCAGATCCACAGCCTAGGACAGTTAGATGAAAACTTTGGCTGCAGTTCTCTTCTGCCTCCCTGTATGTGATGTATAACGTCACAAAGTACCCCCCCGGCTCAGTTTGCCAAACTGACCATAAAGCGCATGCACAGATAATTTTTTTTCCTTCTGTGCATGTGCAGTGGGCTGTGGGTCGTGAGATAAAAGCTGATTGAGCAGCATTTCAGTTAGTGTACTGCTGCTGAAAACAATCAGCTAGGGTTTTTTTTAAGGTCATAGTTCTCCTTTAATTTGCATGACTTTGCGTCCTAATTTTATTTGATTGACTATTCCTCACAACACATCTGACAGCGATTGTAGCTGTTCGCTTGTTCAACAAATCTATCCGGTGCTTTATAAATAAGGAGAAGTGAATTTGCAACTGGTGATACGACTCGAATGGTAGCGAGGTAAATTCAACAGGTGAATTCATACTTTAGACAATAAGGCCCTAGGATGTATAATAGAATTCACTTACAAGGATACTGTTTTACCATTTCCATTACATAGATGCATATGTAAAGATGCTGGGAACTCATTAAAGTGGACCTGTCACCTCCAAACAACATTAGCTTATAAAATAGAGACAGTCTATAGGAACGTTTTTGTAATACACTTCCATTAAAAAAAATTTACCTATCTCTGTCTTTTTAGCCCCTCTCTCAGCCTGTCAGTTCGACACTGCAGGCTGTGTCGGATAGAAAGGCTGTAGGAGCTGTAGGAGGAGGCGCGGCTTACTTGATTGACAAGTAAGCACTCCTACCAGCTTTCCTTCCTGTGTCAGCCTTCCTCTGTGCAGAGTCAGTTTTTGCAGAGGTACTCGTGATTGGGGGGGCACCCGTGGGTGGGCGGGGCCACTCGCAGGTGGGGAGGCACCCACGAGCGGAGATTTCCCCAATACATCAGGAAGTCAGGCCTTAGGGGACGTGTCTATTGTAGTTGATTGGCAGGTTGGGCAGAAGATGGCAGCTTCCACAGCTTCAAATTTGGACAAGTTTACAGTGAGTATAACTTAACTATCCTAATGAT
>JAKJJM010079613.1:0-16351 GCA_021901965.1 Pipa carvalhoi
GCTTGTAGGATGCAGCTTGTAGGGTTGTAGGATGCAGCTTGTAAGCTTGTAGGATGCAGCTTGTAAGCTTGTAGGATGCAGCTTGTAGGCTTGTAGGCTTGTAGGATGCAGCTTG
This sequence comes from Pipa carvalhoi, assembly GCA_021901965.1. Taxonomy (NCBI): domain Eukaryota; kingdom Metazoa; phylum Chordata; class Amphibia; order Anura; family Pipidae; genus Pipa; species Pipa carvalhoi. The sequence goes on from JAKJJM010079613.1 coordinate 116, forward strand.
TAAGCTTGTAGGATGCAGCTTGTAGGCTTGTAGGATGCAATTTGTAGGCTTGTAGGATGCAGCTTGTAAGCTTGTAGGATACAGCTTGTAGGCTTGTAGGATGCAGCTTGTAAGCTTGTAGGATGCAGCTTGTAGGCTTGTAGGATGCAGCTTGTAAGCTTGTAGGATGCAATTTCTTACACTGTAGTCAGCTGGACAGTAGGAGCCCTGCTATCAATCCCCTGATTCACCACTTTGATCTGGTGATGTAAAACTAGTGAATTCAACATAGTAAGCCTTGCCAAATTCACTACTTTGACTCCGAGGCTTGATGAATAGGTGAATTACCTGTGCGCACTCATGCAAAGTACTCCAAAAGTCTAACTATCATAAGCACCCGAACTCGCAAATATGCCACATTGCAGAGTTTGCTGAATACCCGAATATGGGGAAGTGCTGATGGACTTTGGACCTTCATTAATAAACCCCTGAGTGCTCTGGAAGTGGGGCTGGAATAGAAAAACAAACATTTAGGGAACCCCTAACCCCCAGCCAAATAGCAGAGGGTAGGGACAATCTTTTCACTCACTGTTTGTATTTAACAATAAGAGATCTAAAGTTAATATGGTTAAGAACATGGATCATTTGGCAATGTAAGTAGGTTGTTATCAGGCACTTGGCCTTGTAGCTGGGGAAATACCAGGCACTAGAACAAACTTAACTGAACTCTAAATTACTCATTCATATTTATTCTGGAAAGCAAATTACTATATGCGCATTTTAAAAGGTTGTTTAGAGTAATTAATGCAAAAGAAAACATGTTTTCTTAAAAATGATTTAGAAAATGTTGGAAGTGCATCCTACGAAATGGTAGATAAAATTCAATGCATGTTAATATCAGGAGAAAACATTTAACATGTTCTTCACAAATGTATTTAGAAATATATATTTATCATTGAAAAGGACCTTTGGTGGTAGGTCTTTGGACTATTTGGAGGGAGTGCAGCCAAATCTAGCATAGCAACATATATCCTAGGTAATCACAATTGTAATGTGCCCATATTTGTTGAAGAAATTGAGCCCACTCATGTTGTTTTTTAGCTTCTGCATTCAGGCAGCGCTCGAGTGTCAGGGTCAGATTTTCCAAGCTCTGAATGTCTCCGAATGTGCCTTTGCGAAGGCATTTCCGCAAAGTGCATGAGAAGTGCCGCTGAAATAGTCGCAGATGCGCTTTAAGCACTTCAAGAACAAGCGAACAGAGTTTTGTCTGCCGCTCGCAGAAACTCTGTTCACCTGTTCTTCAAGTGCATGAAGCTCGTCCGCGACTATTTCAGCGGCACGTCTCATGCACTTTGCGGAAATGCCTTTGGAAAGGCACATTTGGAGACATTCAGAGCTTGGAAAATCTGGCTCACAGTGTCTGCTTTGTCAGTACATTATGTTCTGCCATTACTGTGGTCTCTGCATCTTATGCTGTTTCAAGTTCCAGCCTGCTATCAGTCTCTGCTTAAGTGTTCCTGCCAGAATCTGCAGTGTCTGTCTTCAGCCAAGCATTGCCAGCACAATGTCTCGTCCCTGCAGTGGTTAGTAGAAGTCCCAGGAGTGGATCTTTGTATTGTTTGAAGGGTGCTGTGAGCATTGGTTCAGAGTGTCCTCTAAGGGCCAGATTCCGTATGCTCCAAACTTCTGTGGAAATGCCTTTGTGAAGGCCGCTCTGTTCACCTGTTCTTGAAGTGCATGAAGCGCAACCGCGACTATTTCAGCAGCGTGCCTCATGCACTTTGCGGAAATGCTTTTGCAAAGGCATTTCCACAGAAGTTCGGAGCTTACGGAATCTGGCCCTAAGGGTGCTGTGTGTAATTTCAGCTACAAGCTCCAAGGGTGCTGAGAATGTTAGTTCACAACACTACTCCAAGGGCAAAATGTATAAAGCTAGAAAAGGTCAATTGCGACCATTTCGAGTTCTATCGATGTTAAAAAACGGGTACCAATCAAAAAATATCGATCAATACTTTTCTATAGAATTTTTTCCGATTGAAACTTTTCTATCAATATTTTTGGCTGTCCAGGCATGATGGGAATTGTAGTTTTGCAACAGCTGGAGGGCCGTGAGTTTGAGAACCCTGGTTTAGCTGATTGTTCCTGTTAGAGTCTTCCCAGCTGCCACCAGTGTTGACCTGAGGGCCGCTAACTTTACAAAGTGAATGAAGGACTTAGTTTGTGAAGAAAAGTTTCCAAAATTGAATTTGTTTTTACTGAAAAGTTGCCTTGGACAAGACATGATTTAATGTATTAATAAACCCATGGTCAGAACAGAGAATTGCCAAGGTAACACTTCACTCCAACTCAATTATGCAGATGTCAAGGGGTTATTATTTCCTATTACAGGGATATATTATTTATAATATTCAGGTTTTTTCTGTATGGGATATTATACTGGGTACTATATCTATGAATTACGGTTATGCAGTCTTTGCTGCTTGTTTACATATGTTCTCTGCACAGATATAAATACTGCTCAAGGTCTGAAAAAGTAAAGAAAGAGGTTGAATCCTGCATTTGCAGCTGAGAAACTGAGTGCAAGCCCAAACGATTGACTTAAACGAAGCCGCCACTATCGTCCATTTACATACATTGTATAAATATATACAAACACTGAGGTTCATACAAGTAAGAATGCAACTTGCAACTGAAAAATATTTATATTGACAATACAGTTATCATCTTGATTATGTTAGCTCTAAGCAACAAAAAAAGTATGCATTTGAGTAACACCACATGATAGGAGCTTTCTCAATAAATACATTCATAGACTGGAGCAGGGGTGTCAAACTCAGGCCCGGGGACCAATCTGGCTCACAGTGTAATTGTATTTGTTCTGCAAGAAAATAGCAAATGTCTACTAGATCTGTCCCAGAATGCTCTGCTGGTGCTTTAGTGTGTCAATCAGGACCAACAAGCACACTTCCTCTGTTGACATTAATTAGAAAGCTCATGCTACCAGTCATATCAGGCCACCCCTCCAAAAAATGACCAATCGAAAAGTGGAAAACTGAAGCTTTATAGAAAAGTGGGAAGCAGAATATTTGTTCACAAATGTAATGGTTCATCGTTATATCTGATGAGAGGGAGAAAATTACTCAATTAAAGACATTTTTTTCAGTAAATATCAAGGTTGGCCCACGACTTTGTCCTTGTTTTTAATTTTGGCCCACTGTGTATTTGAATTTGACACACCTGGGCTAGAGGGTCATAAATACGCTATTGTTCCCATTATCTGCCATATAGGAAAGGAGTCTTTTTTTTAATATGTGTTAGCTTTAACATATTAGCAAATGAAATAAACTGGAGACTGGGCAGGCATGTGTTTGCCAGTAAATCATTATTCACATGTTCCGTCTGAGATAGTTAATTAGTCACAATTAGAATTTAGTTACAGAAAGTAAGGGATAAACACTACTGACAGTTACTGATTTCCATTACTGTTTTCTCATGGGGTTAGCTCTGTTTACAAAGCTGTGGGGAAACTATGCAGATTCACATTTAAAGAAGCCTGTCTAAGTAGTCCATTCACTTAATGATGGACAACACAAATGAATGAAATATTAATGAATTAATTAAAATAAACAATTACTGCTATTACCGTTTATGCCAGTTCACATTACTGCTTCTGCCTTCTTTTCTGGTTCTGCCATTTTCATTATCGCCAATGGATGGACGTGCCATATTAATGTACTGCCCATTAATACCAGACACACTAAACACAATTATCCACTCTTTCTTTTTTTTTTTTGTCATTATCAATTTCTTTGGCTGGAACAAATATGTTTGCCACTTGACAGACAATTATATCCATTCCATGTAGGTTCAATAATAATACCAGAAAAAGCATGTTATTTAAAATACAAGTAATGTAAATATTTCCATACAAAACATCATTACAATGCTGGCCATGTGGAGTTTTTAGTTATGAAATAGGAAAAATACATAGGAAGAAAAAAGAAAGGGGAGAAAAGAATCTGCAAAAAGAAAGATGGTAGAAAAAAGTGAAGAAAAGTAGAAAGTGAAAATGCCCCCAAAATACCCAGAAACAATAAAGAACAAAACCAGGGCTAGGCTGTAGGAGTAATGTTCATATTTCTAGGAGAAGCCTTTGGAGGTCCTGCAATGGGAGTCAGTGAAGGGAGGACAGAAACTAATCACTCCAAACAATGAATATTCTAAAGGGGTTATTTGTTAAAGAGCGAATTTGTGTCTGTTTGTGCCACTACAATCAGGAAGACGCAAATTCACTTCTCCTTAATCAGAAAGCAGCAAATAGACTTTTTGAACAAGTGGACAGCATTGGGCACTGTTGGATGCATAATGCAGCATAATCAGTCGTACAATAGTGGGATGCGAAGTGAGACAAATTCCCCCAGTGAATGGCAGTGACATCATCCTCACAATGTCCCATTAACTGTATTAAGTGAATAATACATTCCTTTCTATGTCACCTTGTCCCTAGTACATATTGTCACTTGGTTGCAGGGTTTATTGTCACTTTTGAATGAATAGTCACCTTACGCAACACTAGAGCCCTGCTATCAAATCCCCAATTCGCCACTCTGATCTGGGGAAGTTATCTAGCCTCCTCGCCCCCTCCTTCCTGGGGTGGGGGAGGAACAGATTGTGGCAGACAGGGAAGCAGGATATTGTTACACTCCTGATAGGAAGGGATAACCTATGGGATCCTACCAGAAGGCAATTCTGCTCCAGGGGGGCAGGCTAGTATATAACAAAGGGACTTAGCCTAGGTGAGGTCAGTGTTAGGAGCTACTAGGATTAGAAAGTTCCTCACCCTCCCTCCCTTGGATTTAGAGCTCCATTACGGAGCCTAAAGGTTATTTAAAATCCTTTAATGTTAAAAAAAAATATTTGTCTTATTGTCACAACTTGGAGGATATTATTGGCACCGACAAAGCTGAGTTTTTTTATTTGGTGAGTTATGGCTATTATGGGTAGGTGCCAGTAGCTTACGGCTTTGGTCCTTTGCCCAAATAGTCTGAGACTACTGTTTGAAATATGGTTTTTTGATTCGTGCCAACTGTGTTGCAACTGCTGGCACATTATGTTAACGTTAAAAAATTATAATAAAGCTGTGGCCAACTTTCTACCAATGCTACGGTGTATGTCTCCTTTATTAGTTGTTACTTAGTGAGGTTTATATGTTATATGGCTATTAGTCTGCCAAGTCAAACAGGTGAATTCGGAGCAGTAAACTAATTCAAATATGCATCTTTGACAGACTCTGTCGCTTGCTAAATAGCCAAAGTTCCTGTGCATGGGCACACAAAGTGATGCGGATAACTCTGTAAGAGTGCAACTATCGTAAGCTTTTGAATTGGTAGTGAGATCATCACATTGCAGAGTTTGTTAAATAGGTGGAGTTGGAGAAGTCTCGGAAGGATGTGAATTTTGGCCTTTATGCAACTGTTCGTCCTTTCATAAATAATCCCTTCTAAGTCTTTAAAACATCAGATATGCTTCTTTGGCAAAATGTTTCATTTAAAAGGATAGTGAGATGATTTAGGGAGCTCTTTTAAATAGCCAGGGCCAATGACAGAATAACCAGTACTAAAGATAATGAATTAGGCATATATCTGTTTAAGCGGATATAACTTCTACAAAGCAAAGTATGCAATTTCTCAAAGAACAATAAACAACTACAAAGTTCTAGGTTTGCTAAAAGATTAAGAAACATAAACAAATTAAACATACATTCTGAATAAGAGCTTTTAGATAAGATGTACCCTGAGGAATGTTACCAGACCTAGGATGTGTAAGATACTTAGCAGAGTTGAGGCTCTCTATTTTATATCGCAGAATTAATTAGCTGGTCAGATGGTTTAAATAATTTACCTTAGCTATTTATGACATTAAGATGTGCAAAACATAGCCTCAGTATAATATATTTGACTCTCATTAGAATTAATTATATATTCTACATGCACCATCTATAAAAAATAAAATTATAAACAATACACTGCAATTGCTAGGTCCCCTTAATATGTGTCCCCAGAAAAGAAAAATAAACATAAAGGGGGTACAATCTACCTTTGTAAATCAAGCAGAACTCACCCTAGTTATAAAGCATTTGAAAAACAGAATCTCTATATTCTCATACTATGCAGATTATAGGTGCAAACAACATGGTCTATAATTAAGTCTGCAGCTAACATATCACATTAGAATATTGCCAGTAGCAATCTAAATATAGCTAAGATAACAGCTTAACATTAGGTTGGTTGAGTTAAAGCATTTGGGTTAAGCGACCTCTTTGAAGAAAGCAGATGATGTCAGTAAGGTATTATTTCTAAAAATGAATCGGTATCTTTATTAAAAGGAGGTAGAAGATATCTGCCAATATTTTTTCTTTGAGGTATGATTTCGACAAGTTCCTGGATCTGTCCCATGTATAGTTTCACATATAACAGTGGAGCTGTGCTTTCAAAATGAAACAATTGTATATATGTTTAGCATATTTTAGTGGACATGCATCTGTTTAGGAGTCAATAAGCTGTATTTTAGATATAATACAATCAATAGCATGTGAAGCCACGAAGGGACTTTTGCACAGAGGGTCACTCAGGAAACAAGAGTGTTGCCTACCATCGGTAGCGGTAGAAGAACAACAAAGTTGCAGGTCTAAGTCACATGATTCTATTCCAAGTTATAAGAAGCAAAAACATTCAATGTAAAATGAACATTAAGTAGGTGAGGCAACACTTTTAAAAGGCAACCTTAAAAAATTATGAAGTATTGTATGACAAATGTAAGAATTCCAAATGTTATTCACAGGGATTATATGCCATTTATAAAGCCATAGCTGTTTATCTCTTGCTCACAAGATTTGAAATTTCTGTGATGAATATCAGAGCATTTTAGAGAAAGAAATCATCAAGTAGAATCAAATTTATTTTTAAACAGAGAAGTAGAGCACGCTGCATTATTTTCACCCTCCCTGAATGTGTCAGAGATGGTACAGACCCTGACTGTTGTTGCCTTGGAATCTGTATTTCACCTTCAGTTTTATTCAGTGGAGCTGTGCGTGTGAAAATTTTTTTAATCTGCTTTCAGTTAATTTTTTTCAGTCAGATTCTATCAGCATAAAAAACCCTAAGCACATCAACAATATCTGTACATTTCTTACTCTGTGTTTGCCACTTTTAACCCATGCTTTGCCAGGATAAATTCAGCACCACATCCCTTTACACTTGTATGAACTTAGCCCATACTATCAAGCAAACACAATAAATGAGGAGCAGTGTATCCTCTTTCTTGGAATCAGCTGGGACGTGATCCTTCAGGAAGCACCCTTCCACCTCAAGACTTTTATCAATTGCTATAGTGGGAAACACCAGGCAAAAACTACTGGGGTCACAGTGGATATAGTTGAGACCAGTTAAACATATCCTGGAGGTCTGGTTGCTTTCCTTGCCACTGACCTAAAGCTTCTGCAGTTTGCTTCCATCCCTTTATCCCATCTGTCCAATGTTGGAACTTCTCAACAAACCCTCCACATGTCTGCTTCTGCCACTGAAACTTGCTGTCCCTTTAAAAAATATATATTTTATTATAGGGGAGGGTTGGAGGTCACATGGTAACATTATGTCATGGAAACATATAAGAAACACATGGGAGAGTGGGGACTTACAGTGTTCTCACACTGGTCCTTTCTATACGGCAACCACCCAGACTATGGGCGGTATTTAATAAAGTCGGAAAGACCGGTACCGGTCTTTCCGACTTTACTGCGGTCCCGATTTCCAGGTTATGGAAATCAGTATTTAAATTAATGGCTACGGATTGGTACAAATACTCGATTTCCATATTATGGAAATTGAGAAACACCGATTTCCATAATATGGAAATCGAGACTGCACTTATTAAGCCCGAAAAGACTCCACCGGAGTCTTTTCGGGCTTAATAAATACCGCCCTATGGCTCAGACACAAAACATGGCATCTCTCACAGATATCCTAGTATCTGAAACATGTCCACTGTTTTTGTAGAGATGCATTTCTTTATCATTTTGTTTTTTGTTTTTTTATATTTTCCCTGTATTCCAGATGAAATGACCATTATAGATGATGATGGATGACAGTAACTGCATCTTTTGCTACTACTGGACAAGTGAAGAAGGTCCTTCCCAAAAGAACCATTGATACTATCAAGTCTGAGGGGCTGATTGACTAAAGGGTGAATTCACCTATCAAATTCACCTTGCTATAATTTGAGTCACATCTCCAAAATAGTCACAAATTCACTTCTCATTTTTGACTAAGCTGCAAATAGACTTGTTGAACAAGCAGACAGTGGCGATCATTGTTGGATGCATTGTGTGGGATAGTCAGTCGGATGGAAGTAGAATGCAGAGCCTTGCCAACAGCTCCCCAGTTCACTACCTTGATGTGGCAAAGTCATATGGGTGATTTTGGAGCAGTACACCTTCTCAAATTCACTCCTTTGACACACTCTGCTGCTTAGTCAATAATAGAAGTGCTCCATAAGATCGCAACTATCATCATCGCCCTAATTGGTCTGCATATTCAACACATCACAGAGTTTGATCAAAAAGCGAACATGGGATGTGCAAATTCAGAGCTTTATTCGACCTTTAGTCAATAAGGCCCTAAGTGAGGACCCTGTGTTTCAGCCAACGGAATAAGCAAAAGCAGCACTAAAATAATGAGGCAAACTTTATTCTACTTGTGATAGCCCCTGATTGTGCCTCTGTAAGATTTTCTTGAGTGTGAGAAAGGTGAGCAGTAATGCAGATGATTGGAGAGAACAGAATAATCAGTTTAGTCATGGAGGACACAATTAGCATGGGGGCAAAATTGAGGTGTATCTGCAGTGACCAATCCCTGCACACTAATGGTGATCTTACAGTTACTGCTGCTGACAGTGCTTGAGCTTGTGTAACTGTGTGCATCAGCAGCAGCAAAAAATGCATGTAAAGACACTGTAGTCTCTTGGATGAGGCTGGAGAGCTGGCAACAATATGGGGTGAACTGAGAATATGTAGTTGCATAAAAGTCAGGCACACTGGGTCACACACTTATATCAGTAGTCAAACTTAACCAGTAAGATAGACAATAATAACGTCAATTAAAAAAATCTTAGGCAAACGAACACCCTAACTCTGAATTGAGCAAATTGCTTTGGCAAGAAAGTGTGGTTTAAATCAGGAAAGTAAGCCTTCTAAAGGATACTGATTGGCTTTCTACAGTATCCTAGATTAATTCCTTAATATGCTGGACAGCAACAATCTTAACAGCCTGTACAATTTACATCCTGAAAGCGAAGTCTCTATCAGTGTAGTGTACCTCCAGTCTTCAAACAGCTGTACATCATGGGGGACTATGGGGATTATTCTCTAAAGTCCGAATTCTCATGTAAATGTGCAAATTCGCCAGCTAAAGACAGTTGCAACAGACTGCTACTGTGACAGTCACAACATTATAATGCGAATATTGTCGCAGCCGCGACTTTACAAAGGAAATGTTGTCAAAGCTGGTACTTTAAAAATTGTCACGGTTGCAACTTTATAATGGGAGAATTTTTGCAGTCGTGGTTTTGCTATGGGAATCCACTATTTGCTAATTCGACAGTTGAATTCTCACTTTAGAGAATAACCCCCATTATAGGCACTCAATGCAGTGAACAGTGATTTGCAATTTCATGCAACTTGATATTACAAATGTCAAGTTCAACTTTTAAATATTAAAAATACTTTTTATTTAGAATGTATGCCCCTGCCTATGTCCCTGAATAAGAAAGAGGGACATTGTTACTTTTTAAATAGCAAGAGAGAGCAGGGGCACTAAACATGAGTCAAGGGGCACACCATATGAAAGGTCCCTGGTTTATTGCTTCTATTCCAGTATAAATAGAAATAAAAATATTCTTTGTGAATATGAAAAAACAAGCTCAGTGTAATCAGACTATATGTATCTGTATCTTATAACTCAGCAGGGCTACATTATATTCTTAAAATACCAATTATTCTCTTTCTTTGGATCATATCTGGATTATATTTGGGGGCGTTTGATGTAGTTTTAAGCCTTTTCTCCTGTGTTTGTACAGGGTAAAATGTAGTATATTTTCTATGAATATTTCCATGTAATATGCAGCTCTAAAAACAATTACATACCTACTGAAAAGCTCAATAGAGAAAATGTATTATTCTGGCAGAGCAGCCATCATTTACACTCTTGTTAACATTCCTTTATTAAAACATTTTCAGAACACTCTACCCCTGCTGGCATTGTTTAACCCATTGAATATATCACTTCTAATATAACATTTTGCTTTCATATGAAGCTGACCTTTCACCCCATTTGAAAGAGAAAAAAAAATCCCATTTGGATTGGCAACATAGCTTTTCCTACATGGTACTGATAAAAATGTTGGATTGCTCATTTGTGTTATTTTGTTTGTTTGTTTTCCTTGTGAAATTGTTAAATTTCAGATAATGCATATTCATGAATTGCTCCAAAAAGCCTAATTTACCTGTAAACCAATAAAAAGCAGGAATTCAACATCAAAGACGCACATCATAGGAATAAATGCCACGCTAATCCCCAAACTGTAATTTTATGTATCTGGTGTTACTGGTCCCTTAAGGCACATATAACACACATTATACCCATTAACAATCAAACATATGTCTGTCTTTTGTTTATCTCCCTCATTTATGTCATAAGGCATTTTCTTATAAAGTGCAGATATCACTATATCCTTTATTTACATTAACGCATAGTGGTTTATAATCTGGCACTCAGTTCTAGTTATGAAAATCCACAAGAAAGCACCAGTAGCCAAAAGAAAGAATGGTCCTATTAGAAATCTTTATTGTTTCCTTATAGAATCCATTTACACGCAAAGACAAATATGCTGTGGGACAGTGCACATAACCTGGGGAGATCACAGCTGATTAAATGTGACAGTGACATCAGAAAAATAGCTTTAGTTAGTTCTTACTCTGAACTATAACATGCTAATATTCAGTATTCTTTCTATACTGTGCATATGCGCAAAGTTATAAAATTTAAAATTTGACATCAAAAGACATATGTAATTCTACTGTGCCCTATGCCAACACTTACCAGTACCTCCTGTCTTCATTATGTACTGGTTCTTCTGCGCCGCGATCACGTGATCGGGTCGGGTCCGCATCACGAGCGTGCACACCCTGTCACGGGGGCGTGCACCTGACGCGGCTAGGCGCAGGAACGCGCCCCTCTTACAGCCTATATAAGGCTCACGTCAAGTGATCTCTGTGCCCGATTATAGACACTTTTCCTGCTAGTGTTTGGGCTCTAGTTTATGTCCGTACTTTCTATTAAACTTTAAGCCTTGTCTGTAACCTGTTCAGTATCCCACTTAAAGCCACAGTACCAGGATTCTGTTTTAATGCCACAAGTACCTGTATCCTGTTCCAGTCTGTATCTGCCTGCCTGTTCCCTTCAAGTTTGTACCTGCCTGCCTGTTCTCTGCAGTCACAGTTTTAGCCTGCCTGTTCTCTATTATAGTCAGTTCTCTGTTCAGTCTTGTACCGTTCCTAACCCACCAGTGGACGGCTATCCTGGGGGCCGCGACCTGGGTACTCCCTGCAGCGAAGTCCATATCCCCATGCGGGGGTCACTGGCAAACACCAGGGGGTGCCTTAGACTCCGCACCCTGGGAATAGCCTGTGCCAAGTCCTTATGGATTATACTGCACCTCAACTCTGCCCTCACCATCCTGACACTCATTATATGTCAAATACTCCAGGCTAGCTCTAGCATACATTTCTGTGGAAGACTGGCTGCATACACCTACGTGCTTCACAATAAATTGGGTATTTTTGTTTTCTGATATCAGCTTTTTTGAGAGATGGTCAATCCACATCTAAAATATCATAAATTAGGAAAAAGTGTTACTTCTCTCCTTTGATCACTGCTCTTACCTGTAATGCATCTATTACTGCTTACCAAGTTATTGTAACAAAACCTTCAAGACCAAGAGGTGTTATGTAACGCTTGGCTTTAATGAGTTGAAAATAAAACCTGTCCTCAGGCTTCACCTATCCAAGTTCTGTGGATATCCAAATAGTAGCACAGGTGGACCAATATAGTGGTGGGAAGTGCTGAGACATACTTTCCCTGCTGCGCACATGTCAGCAAAACATGCAAATACACACATCCTATTATTCTTTAGAATGACAGATTTCTTTCACATCCAGTATGAATGTTGTTTTAAGTACCAATTACTTTTTTATGCTACCCAGCTCTGCATTGCAGATCTTCTGGATTTTATTTCATAAATTTTAAGTACACTTTTCTTTAATCTGTGAAGTCTATTTTCATTTCCTGTAGTAGAAATGCCCAGTGGGTAAATGAAAATCAAAACTAAATTCAATACTTAACCAATTCCAGTTTTCCCTTCTGGATTATTTCTTACCTATGAGGTGTGCTCCTCCCACTGTTTACTCAGCAAAGCAGGTCATGATTACTAATCAACATTGCTAATGCCCTACAAGTACAGTATTATTCTATAGGGACATTAAAGGGAACACTTTAATTGAGCAGAAACTCTCCTTCTTTGCCAAACAATATCTAATTGCTTAAATTAATTACCCTGCCCAGTACCACTTATCTCTGCTATACCAGCTTTCAAACACAATCTAAAAACTCTGTAAGCTTAAAATAGCAGCTTTTGGGTTATCAAACTAAATATAATTCAATGATTCTATTTATGTAATTTTTGTAAATTATTGAGGAGTAATTCATTTCAAATCCTAATTATTCTATTTAGAGTTCATTGACGTCAAGCCCGTAATTAATGATGTAGCATCTGTGTTGTTTTTTATTGTATTCTGCCTAACATTATTATAGTAATTACAGATATGCCCGCAATTAATACCATGTTGTTTATCAGTGTGGAAAAAAAGAATGTCTTAATTATATGACACATTACCATAAAGTAAATATGTGTGAGGGTGCTGAATGCTGATGCACATTACTCTGTGTGAGGTAGAAATGTCTGCGTTTTTTTAGGAGCCTAGAGAGTATATTACAGAGGATCAAATTCCTACCAATAAATTGTTTCAAAGGCACAACCAGGTTTTATTCTTCAGCCAAGCAGAAATGTCATCATCTTTCCTTGCTACATGGATTCTGAAGAGGTAAAGAGAGAGCAGCAATTTCAACAATAAAGTTTGCTTCATCTTTGTAAAAACATTATCCTAATTATATTCTTGAAGTCAATGAGAAAGTAGGTTATACATCCCGCAGGTGCAGTATGAAATGATGTTACCGTGTAGTGCAAATCTGTAGAGCTATTATTACTTGTAGCTTTCCTTAGACAGCTTGAAAGCGTGCGTTAGATGCATGAATACCTTTACACATTAAGAAAAATCTTTAGAGTTCTTTGGGGTTGGATAATGTGCCAGAAAAGCCCACTGGAAACAGCTGAACTACAATGTTAGAAGTCTGAAGATGTAGATTCATCCCCATCTTTCTGATATTCCTTCTTAAATTCCACTGAGTTTTTACTTTCCTACCATTTACTTTTGGTCTCTCATTTGTTATTCTCCCATGATCTTTTTTTAGCTTAGCTCCACCCCTTTGTATTTCTACACCCCATACCTTATTCATTCTGTTCTTTTACCCATTTCTGACTCATTCAATTTATCTGTCTCCTATTTAATGAATTACTATTTTTCCACTTTATTTCTCACTTATTCCTTCCTCTCATTTTTTTCTGTTACCTTATTTGCCTAAAACTAAAACTTTGCCATCACCATTATTGTGTTCCGTTACCACAACACTTCCCTCCCAGTCTATCTCACTCTATTGTGTATCCTTTATGCACAGTTCTTCCTCCCTTTGGCTGTAGAAATATTTTGAAATTTGGATCTTTCCCTAGCTCTGTATTTCAAGTTTCTCTTTGCTTACCTCCCACCTTCTTTTATAATCACATATATTTTGAATGATTCTTTCCCCTTCCCTCTCTGTTCACAGCTGTAGTCGTCAGTAGTTGCTTCTCTGCACCTCCCAGCATCCACTTTACTTTGCAGCTTACTCTCTCCTTTTTGCCTTCAGGTTGAATTCCCAACCCTGTTTTATCTCTCACTTTTAGTTGTCCAATTTCCCTTAATTTATATGGCCCCCACTCCAGTAACGAGCAGCCATGTTGTATTTATTCCTCCCACATTAATATTTTTCTCAAAAGCCATTCATTATTTAGACTGCTGAGAATAATTTTTAGATCCAAAAATTAAAAAACAGCAGGAGTTATAGTTCAACAGCTTCCGGAAAGGTGTACAGTGAAAGCCATACTAAGAGATGTAGTGAATCCTGCTGCATGGTTAAGGTTTACTGTAACTAGAAATGGTGTTGGAGATGTTAAATGGGGGATTTGTATCATCTTACATTCTCAGAATAATGTATGAAGGTATTGATAGGATATGGTCATGGAATACTGGACAGACAAAATAGATTTTTCTCTTTGTATATGAATTTGAATGGCCCAAGGGTTATATTTATCACAGGGAGAAGAAAACATTCTCTGTAAATGGATCCAATAAAATATTGCTTACTCTGAAGTTTATCTAAACTGCATCACTATATCACAATGCTTTTATGTAGAGCCAGGACAAAAATTTTGGAAACAAATTGTATAACTAATCAAGGACAGGTAATGGGAGGGCAACAAAATGCCCTTAAAAAAGGAAATGAGCTGAAGTTATACTACTCTGAATAGCTCAGCTGAACTTCATTTAGTCAGGGTGAATGTATTTTTCTGAGTAGGAATAACTAGACTTGATTTCCTCTCATAAATATGATTTATCCACTCTATAAATTATTTTAATCACCCTACCACTTCAAAGAACTGTATCTTTTATATTTTGCTCTTTTCTGGAGTCCCCCGGGCATGCACAGAAATAATTTAATCATGCATCTAAATTGCCCATAGCTAGTTGTTTATCGTTTATCTTTGTAATGTTAATTACTTCAGCCATTCCTTTTATTTGTTTCCTTTGCATCTAGCATTAGCATAGGAAAAACAAATCAGATTCAGCAAAGCCAAATGTATGTCCAACAACAGAAGGAAGTTAAAGGAACATTTTACTTGACTGGATAGGATACAGAGAGGCAGTGGATTACACTGAGGACTTCATTGTCACAAGTCCAAATAGTCATGTAGAGCTGTGAATTCACATTTATTTGCCACTTCCCCATGTTCGTTTATTGACTAAACTTTGTGAAGTGGCAAATACGCGACAAATTCGGGCATCTACGATAGTTGCGAACTTATGGGGGAACTTTGCATCTCTTTGCCTGTGTTTGCATAGGTACTACTACTACTTTTACTATTGACTAAGTGGAGGAATTTGTGTAAATTCACTTATTTGACTTTGCCACTTCAGACTGGTAAATTGGGGGGATGATGGCAGGTCTCCGGTGTTGCATAAGGCAACTATTCATTCAAAAGTGACAATGGCGACTGCGACTAAATGACAACATGACCTAGGGACAAGGTGACATAGAAATAGAATATTCACATAATACAGTTAGTATTATAATGTAAGGGAAGGGGGAAAGGGAAAGAAACAATACAGTTAGTGGTATATGATGAGTCTGACGTTACTGCCCTTCACTGGTCGAACTCTCCTCACTCCACATGACTTCTCATCCTACTTCTATCCACCTGACTATGTCACACTACACATACAACAGTGATCGCCACTGTCCGCCTGTTCAACAAGTGTATTCTCTGCTTTGACAACAGTAACAAGTGAATTTGCTTCTATTTTGGCGATGCGACTCAAATTATAGGGGGGTGAATTTGATTGGTGAATTCACCCTTTTGACAATGAGGCCCTGAACCTTCAACCTTCATTACCTGGTCCTCTTTTTTACAACCAGCCTTGCCTGTGACACATGTGACTTTATAATGTGAGTACATGACATCCTGCAGGTCACAGTTCTGGAAAAAAAGTGGAATAGTTGCTGGAAAAGAAGTAGAATGGGGGATGTAAGGTAAATTTATGTCTTAGAAAAAAAGAATATGCACCCACTGAAGCAAAATCTGGTGTATACCCTGGTTTAATCAACCTTGGATGTGTCGTCGAAATCGACAAGTTACTTCTTTCCTACTTGGCTCCAAATTGGCTGAATGGGTTAAGTGATCACTTAAGTCAATGGAAACAAATGAGAGAGGGTC
>JAKJJM010079719.1:0-15208 GCA_021901965.1 Pipa carvalhoi
TGGGGCCCCATACAGCCAAAATGTCTGGGCCCCCCTTCGAACTTTTCTTATAATAAATTGGGCCCCCAAATGTATCATAGATCGCGGGCCCCTTATAAGACTCCTGGCAATAATGCCCTGACGGCGGCCATGTATATATGTGTGTATATATATATATATATATATATACATACATACATACACAACCCCAATTCCAAAAAAGTTTAGACGCTGTGTAAAATGTAAAGAAAACAAGTATGCAATGATCTGGAATTCTTATATAACCATATTTTATTTACAGTAGAACATAGAACACATATAAGAAGTTAAAAATCAAAAATTTTCCATTTCATTTGAAGCAATTAACTAAATTAGAAATTGATAGCAGCAACACATCTAAAAACTGCTAAAGGGTTAACAAAAGGCTAGAGAGTGAATTTTTAACTGTCAGTCAAGAACTGCATCTAAAAATTGTGAAACAACTTTCAGAACAATGTTACTCAAAATAACATTGCAGACTTTGAATTGTTTGCTGTATTCTGCAGACTCGAGGGATCATACAACTTATCATTGCCCAGTTCAAAAGAGTGCATCTCTGATCGTATAGGATTGCATTGGTGCCTATGCCATAAGCAGCTTAGAAAGGCTCTATCAAGTGCTAATCTGCATACTACATCCAGAGAGAAAGGGGGAGGTAACAGGTCTCCATAGTTATTGTATAATTTATACATGTAGCACCAGAAGTAGAATTGGGTGCCACTTCCAGTGGCTCACTATTTAAGTTGGGAATGGCCACCATGATTTTAGAGACTCCCTGAGGAAACCTACATTAAAGTGAAATGCGTTGGAGTGGACAGAAAAAGTAGGAAGGGCTGTTTGAACTTCTCTTGAGCCCTTTTGTTTTGATATGCCTGTACTTGTTTATTAAATGTAAGTGCATAACTTTAAAAATATTTTTTTTGCAGATTAAACTATATTATACTAGGTTCTATTTTATGGCTCGAGTTCTTTAAAGGTGATCTGGGAGAATTTGGATTTGATACTCTTGATACACTAATTATTAAGCTACATAAGTGGGGAGCACAATATCACTTATGTCTTTACTCTTTTGCAAAGTTGGACTGTTTTTTCTGCATACTGGGAGGAAAGCTATTGTGTTGGAACACTGATCCATTGAAGCACAAGTTCTTCTTTTATACTGGTTTTTATTCAAATTCACATACTGCATCCATCACAACAGCATGGCTATGCAGAAGAAGAGTCTGAGGGGTCATTCCATAAACTTTGAATTTGCCTTGCCAAATTCACAAGTAGCAGACTCCCATTATAAAGTCGCGACCGCGACAAATTTTTAGTCGCAGTCACAGTTTTATAATGGGAGAATTGTCACGGTCGCGACTTTATAATGGGAGTCCACTACTTGTGAATTCCGGCAAGGCAAATTCCAAGTTTATGGAAGACCCCGAGTGCTGTACTGGCTTACCTACAGTATAGACCTTTCAGAAAAAAAAAAAATTCAGTGAACTACAAAATGAAAAATCTGCAAAGAAGATCCAAGACTGTTGAGTAGCTAGACTCCTACATCAGACAACTTTCCTCACCCCAAACCTCAGCATCTGACCTCACTTCCTAGAGGATTACAGATTGCAATTAGTTGAAAAAAGTAGAGAAGATGCTACACAATAGTAGACATGGCATAGACTCAACTTTTTTTGAGATGTGTTGCTGCCATTAATTTCTAAATTGGTTAAGTTTTTCAAATAAAATGGAAAAATATCTAACTTTCAACTTCTAATATGTGTTCTATGTTCTGTTGAGTAAAATATAGTTATAAGATGTTTCCAAATCATTGCATTCCTGTTTTCCTTTACATTTTATAGTGTCCCAACTTTTTTGGAATCAGAGTATATATATATACACCCCAATTACAAAAAAGTATATATATTTTTTTTGCATACCCCTGAAATATGGGAACAATATGTTATGTATTCATATAATATGTTTGATTCTGTAGTCTAGAGCCTACATTAAGAATTTTCTAACACCCTTCATTAATATGCATTATCTGAACTGAATACTATAAAATGATGGATTCTCTTCACATCAAAGATGTCTGCAATCAACAAAAGATCAGGACTTAAGCTTCAAAAGTAACATTTCAAGAAGTAATGGTTAGGGATAACTGTCATGTCAATGTAAGCAAGACTTTTCAGTTTTGTAGTCACTGGTCCTTTAAAATCATACTGTAAAATGTCACCAAATTTGAATGAGCTTGGAACTTATACTAATCAAACTAATTTCTTTCATAGGATTTGATTACCTTAGTAATCTTTGAATGATCAAACTGTTGTTTGGTTAGAAATATCATATGGTTAAGTGAACACTGGAAAAATTACCAGGGATTTCTCTGAAACATACATATGTATTTTGAGAAAAGTCTAACCTGGCCAGATCCACTAAAAGGTGACAGAGCCTATTATGCATACTGGTTAGCAGAAACTGCCTTTAAAAAATGATCTTGAAATACAACCTCTCTTCAGTGTACTATGATAATATTAAGCTCCACCACATGGACAGTTTTTGCATGCAGGTAAATTTCTTTGTGTGTTTTGCACAATCATTTCACACATCTGGCGATAAAGCATATTCTACATACATGAGACCATTGTGTTGCTATTGGCCATTTTCATTTCCCACCCAACAAGAACGTTTGGGGTGCTGCTGAAAAATGGTTCAGTGGGGAAACACTTGCCTAATAAAATCTAAATATCCACAGTAGGGATGTTGGCACAACAAATATCAGATTCAATGGGCTTTAAGTTATCCTATTGCAACTGTATAAAAATACTACCTTACAAATAACTTTAATTGCATGCACCAAATTCTCATTGTTCATCTGTGCCAATATAAAGTACACCTCTACTCTTGACTTAAGTTGAAGATTTTGTCATTGAAGGCTAGACAATAATAACCATTTATAGTATTTAGGTTTTTCTTATTCTCATCATATCTTTAAAGATTAAGAATGCTAACGTGTCTGTTATTTCTATATATTTGTTGATATTCTCTAGAAGAACTGCCCACATTGCCAAAGAATTCTTTATGAATAGGTTGATGATCTTTCTCAAAGTCCAGTGCAGCTGGGGTTGAATGTTTTACAAAACAAAATAATTATTCATATTTAGATTATTCATATTCAGAGGGTAAAGTAGGGAAACTTTTTCAAATAACCTCTCTTTTCAAAGTTAATTTTAGTCTATCCAGGAATAAATTTGCACAAAACTTCTATCCAATTACAAATTAAAATCAATGAGTGGGGATTGATACAGATCAAAAAAGCACTTGATACAGTTAATAAACTTATTGAGGTTTGTTACTTTATAACTGTTTTGTTTGAAAATAATTTTTCCATAAAGATTAGTTTGTTTAAAGTTAAACACTTAAGTTAAAGAAGCTGTTTCCCTCTTAATGCATACATCTTTACACTAAATTATGAATGTTTGTGCCTTAATTTGTTCATGAATATTTTAGGAATTTCATAAAATGTATGGCATCAGCTGTAAAACTAAAAAGATTGAAATAGGAAAGTACACCTAGGTTATATTATTTCCATTGCTCTTTCGAACCACTTTTACCACCAGTCTTTCCTGATATCTTACTGTTAAAATTGAAAATGACCTGCACACTAAATTAAGGGCTCCTCTGGCTGCTGTGTTTCTTGATGAATACAATAGGTGCAACTTTAGTGCCTTCTCCATTAGAAGTCTCTTATAGGACTTCTGGTGAATCAAGCTTTAATTTAATTGTATTGTCTTATCTGTATTTAACAAAGTAACAGTGAATATGATGAACAAGCTATTGTCCAGGTGGTTTAATTTGAAATTGGGAATTGAATATTTTTGCATAAATTTGCAAAAGCGACAATAAAGTAAAACAAATATTTTTACCAGTATTTTCTTTTACCTGAAAAAATGCTGTGATAATATTGGATTTGTAAAATTGTGAATGGAAAAAACTCATTCAAAGGTCATGCAAAGTTCATTTTTACTTCTTGCTAACATGTTTAACATGGTGGTAGACCTAATTTATTTTGTGCACTTTTGGTACAATAGGCTCTATAGTTTATTTTTATGAAAATAAAGAGCAAAAATATGCTAAAAAGAGGGCATGTGCAATGGTGATGATGGGGAATAAATGGAAAAGGGAGAAAGGCTACACAGTGACCTAATTATGTATGTTACCTTGTGTGAAGCAGTTGAGGACCTCTCAAAGCCTGCTTGTATGGAACAGGTAGTTAACATCATGGGGGTTATTTATTAAAGGGTGAATTCACCTAGCATAGTGACTTCAAATCTGTTTGCATCACTATGATCAGGAAGACGCAAATTCACTTCTACTTATTCATGAAGCAGTGGAAAGACTTATCGAACAAGTGGACAGCGTAGGACGCTATCAGATATGTAGCACGGAATAGTCAGACAATAGTGGGATACGGAGTCATGCAAAGTGAGGCAAATTCCCCCAGTAAAGGGCAGTGGCATCATCCTTACAATGTCCCATTAACTATATATGTAAATAATACATCTGTCACCTTGTCCCTACTTCATGTTGTCATGTAATCCCAGTTGCCATTGTCATTTTTGAATGAATAGTCGCCTTACACAACACTGGAACCGTGCCATCAATCCCCCAGTCTGAAGTGGCAAAGTCCAACAAGTGAATTTATAGCAGTTCGCCTTGTGGAATTCGCTCCTTCAACAGACTGTCACTTGCTGAATAGCCAAATTACCTGCGAACGTACACACAAAGTGATGCAAAGAGCTCCATAAGTCCGCGACCGTCGTAAGCATCCGAATTGGTAGCTAATTCGTCAAATTACAGAGTTAAATATGCGGGGTTGGAGAAATCGCGAAAGGATGCAATTTCAGGCCTTTGCGTGACAGTTCACCCTTTAATAAATAACCCCCCATTAGTTAAACAATTCTAACAAGAGAATATATTCTGTATCAGGGAGGCATTAGGAGGTCAGGGAAGATGTTTGCCACTAATTTTCCAAGTGGGAAAGGTAAACTGCAAGTCTACTTTGAACCAGAAAAGTTTCCAACCATGATGGCTTTCTGGGAACCAAAATTACCTAAACCTAACCTTACATGCCCCTGCATGTGCCTTATTGATATAAAAAAAAATATATATATATATATTTTTTATCTGCCTCTTTTATAGAAAATAGGTTTATGATCATAAAATTCAGCAATGTTCTGGGTTGCTGTATTGCAAACAAGTGCCAATATGTCTTGCAGCAGACTTCACAAATGGCAAAAGGTGAAGTAATGGCAGTGAACAGACCCAATTGACTTACCTGGAGCAGCACTGGCAACCATTTGCAGTTCTGTCAACAAGCATTTTGCTGCCAGAAAATGTCTGTGTACCTGTTTTCTCATGGTAAAATACCTGCTGACAGAAATGTTCAGTCACTGGCTGTACTTCAAGTAAGTGTATGGGGGCTTTCATTACTTTGCATAGTGGGGCCTTTATGGTGTAAACTAGTTATAGTTATGCTAAATAAGAATTACTGAAGGTAACTAAATAGGATGATTGCCAACTCATTCTAACCTTTCAAACTAATTTATTTGAATAGTTTCCCCTAAATATGACACACTTTTCCCAAATAAAAGAGCGTGTGTAGAAAATGGCACAGTATGTTTCTGACTTGTAGCATTGGGTCCGAGTTCACACTTACACTCAGGTAACCATCCACATGGAGTTTTAGCTTTATGTAAACCTTGGAATATATCTGCTCTTAAAGTGTAAAAACTACAGGTGAGTTCACGAATTCCCACTAAATTTCTCTTAGAATGCATGACTGCGGTATGGAAATTCAACTGTGAAACACTATAGAATAGAAGGATAAAAAATTAAATGTTCTCTGTAAAGATGTGCAAAATTTGGAAGCACTGTAACAAGAACTAATAAAAAAAATTAATCTAACACTGAAGGCCAACCCATTTAAGTAATACCATTCAGATCCTGATAAATGTTTTTTCATCTTCTCTGTGTCCACTCCTTACTGTCCAACACCTTCTGTAATTGTTCAGTACTTAAGAATAAGGTTTTATGAAATACTTGCATGATAGGGCCCTGCAACTTCTCATTGGTTGTACTTAATACATCCTAGTTTGGAATGTTATAAAACAGTACAAACAGAATGTTATAAGAAGGGGTAAACAGAAGTGGAATTTGCTGCAGAATTTTGTAATAATACATTTACACTGCATATATTATTAAAAGTTTCTGTGGCAAGTTCTGTTGGAACCTGCAAAGTGTCTGTTATAGCCAATTTATTTTAATCCCACTAACTCATCTTTCAAAAGTTACTAAATCACTGTTTTAGTCCTAAAGTCCTGGGATTAATTTGTATATGCACAAACATGTGCACAAGCAATATTGTAAGAATAACATTTCATTTCAGTGGAGAACCTTCAATATCAGCTATTAATGAATTACAATTTCTTACATATACTGCCACTTATTGTTTTATAGGCAACATTGACAGTTGTACCCGTCTATATGTAAACAGCCTAATAAAACATGAAACATACAATGTAGTAGGGTGTAGGAAGAAAATAATATTCTTTAGACTAAGCAGTGCAAGTAGGGGAATATAGGAGACATTCGGTTAAGAAATGAAAAATACTTAACAGCTGCATAGATGAGTACATTAGAAACAAGTTAGGAGCTAAGAAAAGGTTATAATGAAGCACTTGATTATTTTTAGTACCTTTCCCAAATTGCAAAAAAAAAAAGCTGAAGTATTTTACTTTTTGCAAAATGGTATTATAACGATGGTTGGGAGTGGGAGGGGTGCATAATACACAGATGCATTGCATTTCACATAGGGTGTGGCATTTAGATAGTTTGGATGCCATTTGAGTGGGAAATTTAGCTTGACACATCTTGACCCCAGCGCAGGTCTTTATTTTGTATTTGTAAATTGCAATTGCAAGCTTTGGCTAGGGTACCAAAATAGCTTTATATGTGCAATAAAGACTTGCACTTAGAAGTCCAGTGTATGGCAGTGGCCTAATGACAACTGGTAAAGATTTACAACTCTTTTAGTTGACTACTGTAAATGAAAGGAATTATAAAGAAGCAGAAGAGGAAAAAAAGCAGTGAGTCACTTTTTTGTGACTGTAAAAATTTGGAGGCATTTAGGTTGTCAGCTCAAATTTTGGTTGCCCTTTTAGTGTTAAAATTTTTAAGTTACTTTAATTTAATTAACAGTGCCTCAAAAACTTAAAAATGTAATTTAATTTTTAAGTTACATTTTAAACAATAATTAATATATGAAATTGAAAAATTCAATTCTGAATTATCAAATCAGTCTGTGGTAGCTAAGTAGCAAAACCTACAGAGACAAACAATGACATTAGGGAGTAGCTCTAACAACTTATTTACAATGAAAAATGACATATTGATGGTAAATGTATACATTACTATTATTGTATTTGCTTTGAAAAATTTAATTTTATACCAGTTAGTCTATCTTTTTAACCTGCAGGATGTTTACTCACATTGATCTGACTTTGCATGGTATTCAATCAGCTGCAGGTGTGCTAAACATTCTAATCAGCAGAGTTGATAGTAAACCACCAAAGTGAAGTGTTACACTACTGCCCTTTGAAGTTCTTTTTTTTATAATATGTGCAAAATGTATAAACTATATATATATGCAAAACGTATTAAATATACCAGTTTAAACACACATAACACTGTATAAGAATGTATCTAATCTAAACTAATTCAGAGGCGACAGAGGTCCTTTAATTGAGAATTGTCAGGACATTAAGAAATCTGCCAAACTGTTCCAACTATTAAAAACACGCATGGGAATTCATCAACAAAGGAAATCATTTATATATTAACCCACAGTTGGTTTTTAGATATTCTCACTCCCACATACTACTGAATTCTCCCTTCTGTTTGGATGCAATTGGTTATTAGATCTCATTAAACAACTGCCCCTGTTGATGAACTAACCTGATAATTTTTACAGTGGGTTTATCATTTGTCACATTTGTTGTTTTTATTTCTCTATGTACATTACTAAATCAATCTAGCTGTAAATGTGACAGGAAATATTACTGACTGGGGCCAGATTCCAGAAAGTCTGAATCTGTGAGCGAATACATTTTAGCGAGTTATTGAGGCGTGGCACCAAAATTGTCGTGGACGCACTTCAATATGCGCTTGAAGAACAGGCGAACAGAGTTTTGTCTGCAGCTGTTCACCTGTTCTTCAAGCATATTGAAGCACATCCACGACAATTTCGGCACCGCACCTCAATAGCTCTCTAAAATGTATTCTCTCCCACAGATTCGGACTTTCCAGAATCTGGCCCTGGATAGTTCAGCTGCAATCCAAACAAAAACACATTTCCATCTGGGACTGATTGTTAAACAGTTTCAATTCCATTAGAAATAGCAATTAATCATTAAATGTGATTATGAATCATATGAGAAAAACATTATATACTATGTTGCAGTGTATATCTGGATTGTATAAACTTCATCCTAACCCAGATCTGGGCAAAATACGGCCCGTGGGCCGCATGCAGCCCGCTAAGCCTTTCTTACTGGCCCGCCGACCCGAGTGTCTAGTCTCACTTCCGCATCATGTATCCACATCGTGTTATGTGGGTGGATGCGGAAATGAGACCACACACATTGACCGGCGGACACAGCAGCACAACAGGCAACAGGTTGGATGCGCACCCCCAACCGATATCCTACGCCAGCACCCCCCCCCCACGGACTGAGCGGCCCTCGGCATGAATGCAAGGGTCCAATGTGGCCCTTTGCAAAAAATAATTGCCCACCCCTGTCCTAACCCTTCTCAACAAGAAACAGAGCTCTGTCAAAGTACTGATAAAACCAGAAAAGAACTATTTGGCAACACAGCTATTCTTATGCAGTACTTGTAAAACTGTAATTTTTTAAGTTGAATTCAAGATTTTTATCAATTTGTGTTGTTTTTTTCTCTGCAGTCAAATTGGGCTTTGTTGGGTACCTTATGAATATGTATTATCTAAAGTTCCATAGAAACAATACAATTAGTCGGGGTTTGTTTAGGGAACAAATACAAGATGGCTGCGATAACAAGAAAGAAAAACAAACTGAAAACAATACAAATCAGGATTTCAACATCAATTATGTATCATTTTTTACCAGTGTTATGTAGGAAAAACTGACATGCCAATCTAAATGGAATGGATTTTTCTTCTTTTCTGGTGTTACTGCTAAAACTCTTATAACCTAGTGTCATTATTTTAGAATTGCATTTGGAATGCTGGTCAGGCTAATGCTACTGGGACACTTTATTTGCTGCTGCAATGAATCCTGGAGAGAATAATACAGTATTATAAATCATATCAACAGAAAACATCTGGGTTTTAATTTTCTACTGCATAGCATAATTTGACATGGATTAAATGACCAGCAACAACAGAAAGAAATTAATTCCTATTTGGATTGGCATGGCAATTACTTAAGTATAGGATCTGGAAAAATGTTATCTTTAAAATTGAACTCCTGAGTTTTATTACTTTCTGTTTATAGCTTTACTGATTTTTATGTGTTTGTTAAACAGCCCCACCCAGATCCATGTTCTCTATGGAGCTTTAGACTATGTATTCCTGAATAAAGCCCAATTTTAAAGTTTAATGATATACTTTCTAAACATCATTTAGAATTCTTGTAAGCCCATATTGAATATATATTAACTTATTGAATATTTTTTTAACATGTTTCTAAAAGTGTAAACTACCATAAATACAAAATTTCCCACATCCCCTTATGTTTAGAAAAACTACTACATTTTCATATTTAGAAGCATCTCATGAACATGTTATCCTTAATTGACACTTGTTGGTTATATATATATAAATTTCAGAATTCTTTAAATTCTTAAACTGCTAGATAGAAAGTTAAAGGACCAGTAAGTTCTAAAAAGTAACATAGGTCATTCGCAATGACCTATCAGTACTTTTTATTCAGTAGCAGTAGGTTTCTTTGAAGCTGAAGTCCTGTTTTCAAGTGGTGACTCCTGCAGACATTTTTGACCTGTTGCATAAACTGTGCTCAACATAATTTTATAAGTGGAAGAAAAAGCATCTATACTGAGATACTGACATCCACACACTACAAGCAATAATATTGCATCTGGAAATAAGGCATAAGAAGATAAGACAATAGATAATGTAAAAACAGCTGTTTAGAAAATAAATTAAAAAAAGAGAAAACTACTTTTTAATAAAGATGCTAATGTGGCCTATCAGGTCTGCAAAGATTTAAATAACCAATGGGATAAACAAATTATTTATATCATATATTGCATAATAGAAAATATACTTTTAGAAACAAGAGACAATGAAAATGTTTTCTGTGCAAAGTTTATTATGACGTAGCAGGGCTGATGCATTACTGTAGACGAAATCATTTTTGAAGACTCTGTTCTCCTCCCCTGCAATAAAAGCTAGACAGGTTAAGTGCACCATACATAGGACAGCTGCATGACTCCAATACTTACCGATTCTGACCAACTTTTGTTCATGTGCCCTGTAAAAATAATAGCATGGTAGCAATTCATGTAGGTAAAGTAAACAGGTGACTGTACATCTTCCTTTTTCTTTTATCACTCATAAAAAGGTGATATACAATAATAAGTAAAAATAACATGCATACTAGTGATATTGTATCGTACAAAAGGGCAGTGTAATAAAAAAATCCTGCAGAATAAAAAATAATTTAACTTTTTCAAGGTGTTTGCATACTCAAGGGTTAACCTTTTTGAAAGCTTGCACTGCACATAGTAACATAGTTTATAAGGCTGAAAAAAGTCCATCCAGTTCAGCCTATTTTCCTGCAATGCTGATCCAGAGGAAGGCAAAAAACACCACATGATACTTTGGAAGGAGGGTAGTGTCATTGCGGCCAACGCAGATGAGGATGTTTAAGCAAATGAAATGTATTGATTGCTGTGAATCATGTGTACATTCATACATTTTAAAAGTAAATTAAGCTATATAATTCACTGAAATCATTTTGCAGTAAGAAAGGTTGCAAAGTTTGAGCTTGTTTGCCTACAAAACTAAACTAAGACAACACACAGATAACATTAGATAAGGCAGTGCATGTTAAACAACAGTTTGATGTAGAAATCTGGAGACAAACTTGTTACATGATTGTCTGTCAGACTATCAGAGGTGCTACCTTGTTTGATTCACAAGGAAGAATGTATGGGTAATATTCTGGCTAATTATGTCTATCTCCTTGTTTTTTCACTGTTTATTTTGTTGGAACCCAAGCTAGTGTTAACACTAATTTTCACACAAGAGAGACAAATTTGGGGATTGACAAAATGGGTTACTATCATAAACAGGAGAGACCAATCCTTTTATTGTTAAAAAAAGAAATAAAACTAAAAACAAAAAATCTAGACAAGACATGGAAAACATTGGTAAATTTCCTGTCCATGTCTTATAACATACAGACTCATTTACTCCCCAATATATCTGCTATTCTTATACCTACATAAAATATCCTATTTATAACTTGAATTCCTAGCTTTCATTTCACTTATTACTATAGCTATCAACCCTGCCTATTTCCCCTTGCTTTTTCCTATGTCAGTATCTGCCTGTTGAAACTGTTTTCTGTAACTCAGCAAGATGCCAACAGAGGGCAATTTCTTAGAGGAGAAATAATCCCTGAAAGTAAAGATTAACATTGTGCCCCTCACCTTTTGGGAATTGCTATTGAAATAATACAAAAATCACTTTGCAATGGTCACTCCCCCTGTAGAGACCTGCCTACGGACAACCAGCTGTGCATACGTTCCCATTTCTGTGTACTTTTATTCTAGCGCATGCACAGATAGCAGAGACAGATCAGGATACACAGGCTTGCACTGAGTGGTGAGGCCATGCCCCCAACCTGCACACTGAACTGCAGGTTTTCTGCTAATCCTAACCCCTTAGTCAAGGGCAATGTTCACTTAAATGAGCATGCTCCCCCCTCCTGAAACTAAATTCACTTTCACTTCCTTCAGGAAACTTAGTGCACGGCAGCTCTGAGAGACTGAGCTGTTTTATTTTGCTTTTCTCCAATTTTTCAGTGTCAAAAGCTGCTTAGTAATTTAAATGCTGCACACAAATAACAGCCTGCACATAGGTAACATGAGGAGGAGCTAGGAGTAGCTGAGACCCTCCATTCCAAGTGCTTGTTTTTTCTTCAATTAATATGATTATTCTGCAAAATTATTAAGCCTAAACCTGTTATTTTAACATTTGTTTTACTTAATACTAGGTGGCCAATAAATAGAAAGCTATTTTGTACAGGATTTAGTTTCCCTTTAAGGTGGCATAACATGTGATGAAAGATTGAATTCTTCTTTAAGTATGTATATCAGTTTGACTCAAAGCATTTAAAACCTATTATCTAAACTGGTCTCCAGCTCCAGCATAACATAATATTTTGGATCATAGAGAAGTCAGTATTCTATGATTTCAGCATAATTGATGGATTAATATCTTGTTGCATAATAATAACATGCACCTCCAATTGCAAATGAATGAGTTGTTGCCACAATGAGCTAAATTGCTGAATGTTATCTTTAAAAACTTCTGCCACCCTAAAAGTATGCAAGCATTCTGGATCACAGGGAAGTAGGTGTGTTCGAACAAATCTATGATCTCAGCATACCTGATGGATTTATGTTTTGTTGGTCCCTCTATAATAATGACAACTGAGATGCAAGCTGTTGCATTTGTAGACCCATCCACATTTTAAATACCTATTAATTGGGAAGAATGATTTTTTGACCAGTTAACTTATGAGCTACAGAAGAAACTTGCTAAAAAAAAATTTCTGCAGTAAACAATTTGCTAACTCTTTCTGAGCTTATATAGCTGAACTATATATACAGTCCAAATGACATATGAAGTCTGTTTTATACTGTGTACATCTGAGTGTTTTGTAACAGCTATGTAAATATGTACATTATACTGCTATTATCAGTTCTAATTATCAATAGTGAAAAAATGTGCTATTTTAAGATACATTAGAGATTACTTTAGAACATATTTTTCACAGCTTTCCTTTGTTTCACCAAAATACAAATTAAAATTTGATCATCCAGCACAGATATGGTAATTAAACCTAATGAAAAAAAAAGTTACGCACTTCCAATTGCTGTTCCTTCTCATCCAGGACTTCTTTTTGACATCGTAAAAAGTCTGACAACATTCGGGTTAGTTGTTTACGATCATCTATCTCTGCAGCAAGTCTGCCATTATAATCTGCTAACAGCATGCATGCATCATCTACCATCTTCGAAAGACGATCCCCAGACTGCTTATCTAAATGGTAGTTGTTTAAAAAGGGAAAAATTCCACAGATTAATCAAATAATCCAACAAAACCACACAGTCAACAAACTGAATTACTTTATCAACCAACCAGTAATCTTGTCCAGAAGAGACACATCTTGAACTTCTACAGGTAATGAGCTTATTCTCTGATGCACTTCGGCATCCCCTGAAGCTGCATTCTCAAGTTCTTGCAATGCATGAATTAGATCTGTGGTCTAATGGAAGTAAAAGCAAAAAGAAAAAAAAAGTATACTCAAGAAAAATGTACAATTTTAAAAGGTTAATTTAAAAATTTCCACACACTGAACTGAACTGAATAACAAACAGTATCCAAATTAGCTTTTTTCAAATCTGATCAAAGCAATCAAAATCACCCAGGCATGCAATACTTGTTCAATAAAAGTTTAAAAGGACAGTGACATAAAAAAAACTGATAATTCCTTAAAATTCCTTTTCCATTTAAAGCTACTACACATTCAATTTGTGCTTCTAAAAATTCTAAATTGTGTCTATAAAATATGACACTTAGCTATTTAGCTTTAGGAAGGGCACTTCCTGTATATGCCGTATGTAAAACACCACAGAAAACAATGGGATTGGGGAGGTCTGTTTATCAACATGGTTGCTAACATGGAAAACTGAATGCAAATTTTGCTAAAAATTATTTTGACTACTTAACAAAATCCTGGATTTTGTTGGGGCCAGTACAAAAGCAAACATACCTATTATCCTAAGTCCAGTTTTTTTTTTTTTTTTTTTACTTAAAGGGCAACTAAAGCTTCAGAAAAGCCTCAGAAAGATTAGGCTAAAAATTATGTGCCTTATGTATGTACGTATAATTTTATTTATAAAGTCCCACAAATTTACGCAGCACTGTACAATTTAACACCACAAATCAAGTACAGACATGGGAAAAGTGCAATAAACAGTACAAGTATAGTATCACAAGGATATTTCACTTTAAATGCTAGGTTGTGGATGGTACAAGAGGTTGGAGGTCCCTACCCCATAGAGCTTACAGTCTAAATGTATAGGGCTTATCACAACAGCTCATAAGTGCACCAGCCCAACAGCATTGAACATTGATGCCTGTAAAGTTGCCACTGGAGGTAGACATCTTTATTTTTTAAATAATAGCCCTACATTTTGTGTATTTTATACATATTAGTTTTAAAAGCATGGTTTTACCAGATCATCCTTTTATCAGTGATTAACCTATAAAACATACAGGATGTATGGATAATTAGTAATTTATCTTATAAAACATTGTTATCTGCAGTAATTAGCTCCATCTCTACACTTAGGGGGTCATTCCGGTAGCTCAGAATTTTCTGTCCCGAATTCACTTATAGCGAACTCCCATTATAAAGTCGTGACCGCGACAATTCTCCCATTATATAATTGCAACCGCGACAAAAAAATTGTCGCGGTCGCGACTTTATAATGGGAGTTCGCTATAAGTGAATTCGGGATGGTAAATTCGGAGCTACCGGAATGACCCCCTTAGAGCAGTGATGGCTAACCGGTGACACGCCAAGACATTTTTGCTGACACACGTCTTGGTGCAGTTTTTGCCGCACTCTCAGTAAAAGTTGGCCCAGCCTTTCTCGAAGTGACACACCACCCAAGTTATGCTCTGTTTTTTTGATGAATTTTGACACACTGAGCTCAAACAGTTGGCCATCACTGCACTATAGTATTTCAAAGCAGCTGCATGCAAGCAGCAGACCCAATTTGATAGCATTCCATGAACTAATGTAGAATTATGCCATTTCTCAGGTTTTATGCTTTTCATTTGGCAAAA